>VZSF01005499.1:0-54596 GCA_013398295.1 Chionis minor | reverse complement strand
TTAATCTCTTTCGGAAAATGTGGGTTCATTGAAACAACAATAAAACCTGCTTGTTAAGATCAATTTTTATTCTGACTAATTCAAAACATTTCTGTGGGAAAAAATATTTTCTTGAAATGGTCCCTTTTGATATTTTCAGGAAGAGTTTACTGTTTTATAATTGAAAACAATGTTTTCATCACAGTATTTTGGTTAACTTATATTAAAATTAAAACAAAAATAACAGAAATAAAAAATATAAGAATATTATTTACATGAAACATTTAAACAGTTTAATCTTAGGGATTTCTATTCATTTGTCGTCTTGAACAGCATTATTTTTCAGAGTTTTGGCTTTTTACCAAAATTCTGAAATTTCTCATATGACAGGAAAAACATTTGTGGCTTAGCCTAATGGTAAAAATCTAGAAAGGTCTGTGGCTCAAATAATAGTCAATGTTGCACTGTCAAATTTTGGGTGAGCTTCAGTGAACTGTGGGTTGGTGCTGCTTTCAGTGGGAACCTGATGGGTCTTGCTAATTCTCTTGACCAGAAGCACGTCTCGGGGAACGGTGTTAAATATGCCTTAGCATTTATAAAACCACCTATCCTGAGAAAATATGATCCAGACTGGTATTTGGCCTTAGTTAGTATTCAAGGACAGCCAGAGGACATGGATGTGCACCCAGGCGGTGGAGGTGTGTAAACTGGCAGGCATTGTGAGAGTTTGTTTCTTGCTTTATAAATACATGCTTAGTTTGTGTGAAGATGTTTCTGAATGTACTTAAAGTTTGTGATTAACACATCCAACGCTAGCACGGGAGAAACTAGTCAAGAGCCTACAGCCGAGGTCCGCAGAAGCGAAGTCAAGGGTTGGGATGTTACGAACACAACTAGTGCCACCTGTAGGCAGAAGAAAAGTAACCGGTGTAGCCGTGGTCTGCTTTGCTGATGAGGAGCACCAGAGTAGCTTCTGGATTTTGGAGGCACGGGTGGTTGTTTGTACAGTTTGCAAGGTTTATAGACGGGTTGTATTTCTTTATCCTTTCCATGGTTTTTTGGTGTGGACATACTATTGGTCTAGGTGTTGACGTGCAGCTGCAGAAGTAAGTTGGGGAATGTATGTGATTGAAAGAGAAATATTATACAAAATGGTTTTTCCTTCAGGGGTGGGGGGTGGGGGAGGAACAACCTATTATTTCACATTTTTACGCTGTAGCTAAAGGAGGCTACAAACATCCTGAGATGAAGAGCAGGCACTTAGGTTTAGTTACTCCTTTGCAGCAGGACCAGAATAGAGCTGAGAGAAGAAGCTGAACTAGAGATGACTAAGAAGGAAAAACCAAACCATCCTTGAAACCAGACTAGAGGCACAGTGAATTTTTAAGAAAAGTTTCAAGGGCTCTTCTCTAGCTTTGCAGTCCTATTATGGTTGTTATTACTATTTAAAAAAAATATTTCAGATCATATCAAATACTGGTATAACACTCTCTTGCAATTAGGTAGGAATAGTTTAAGGAATCCCATAGGTTTGACATCTACCCTTGGGTGCTATTTCCACTTCCAAATTTTATCAGTTTCTGTAGATTTTAAATCACATTGTCCTGTGCTCTTTTCTATCAAAGATCTAGGGGATCAAGCAGGATAACTTGAAACTCAGATCATTATAAGCGTTGGTAGAGACGTTTCTTGCTTCCACTTCATGGAGTCCTATGAAGATTTGAGGCCAAATATATTGGCAGTTGCAAAACCAGGCCCTGGTTTCATAGTCAGGAGAAATACTGAGATTCTTGAGCTCTGAGTGTTCCCACAGCTTATATGTGGATTTAGGCAAGCTCAGTGCCACTAAAAATGAGAACAAAAGTGATGCCAGATGTAAAATTACGTTGGGTTTATGTGTGGGAAACTCATTCACTAAAGAAAACATAGAAAAATATTAATTTCATGTCCTTTTTCAATTAAATTTATTCTTATAATAATAGCTTTAACATTTTGAGTGGAAATGTGAGTCTCAAGTTGTCTTGTCCTATGTTGCTTTTTTAGCAGCTTCCAGCAGTTTTAAAAATTGTTTTGCGATGTTATTTTTTCCAGCATAGCTCAGGTATGTTGTCATTTTTCTTTACTGTTTCATTCTGTCTCTGTGTGAGGAATGTGACATACCTCTCATGGGATTTTGTGTTGCTGTTCTTTGCTTCCTAGTGATCATCCTTGGTATGTGCCATAGCATTATTTTTTGGTCACTCTTATACTATATGTTCTGCATTCATTTGTTGATGTGTACATGCCACGCTTTGTACTATGCCTCATATCACTGAGGCTAGATAAAAAAGATTTTACTTTTCTAAATCTCAGGATATCCTCCCTATCTGACGTTTTGTGTGTTGCTGCTTTTTATTACCAGTGTGAAGTGTATTATTGCCTGTGGGATAAGCCAGAGAAGAAAGCAGCATGGCAGGCCTTTTGTGAAGCTTCCAGCTTCCAGTCTCTTCTCTCATCATCTTCTCTCTATTCTTAACTCCAGCTGATGAAACTTTGAACATTGTTTTTCCTTTTTTTCTATGTCTTTAAAAACAAATTGGGCTACTGTATTGCTGGTGAGGATGAGTAGATGTCTTCTAGCTTGCCAAATAAGAAAGAGTGATCCTCCTATCTGTAGCAAGCACAAGTGATAGGTTTAGTAGAGTTGCTGTTAAATATCACTGTCTGGATTTAAATGTTTGGATAAAGATTAGCTGCCAGTACAAAATAAATAGCATGAATGTTTAATCAAGATCTATCATTCTTCCTGGTCAGATACTGCTTTTTTGTTGTTGTTTGAAAGCCCAGTATAATGGACACACAATGCCTACTGAGAAGTCCCGTGACTCTGTTAATAATTGGATAGTTTTAAGGAAAATCTAACTCTTACCTTGGTGCACAATCAGGAATGAAAGAAAAAAGAGTTTAATCTCTGGATAGATAGATAGATGGATGTATACTTTATAGCCTCTTTAGAAATTATGTTTTTAAAGTTGGGGTCACGACTTTCAAAAATACAGATATTTAGTCACTAGAGGGAGACATGATCTCATATAACCCAGAGCATGCCTGCCACCACAGAGAGATCAGTGATAAAAATTACCATTGCAGGGAGGCAGATGTCAACCAGGCTGGAGTGCTACTGCCCAAGTGAAAGGTTCCTGATTTGTTAAGCATCCCCAGCTGTGGGGACTGGAGAGAGTGAAAGAAGCCTTCATGGACCCACCTGATGCTTCAGGATAGCATCAGCAATTCCTTTCTGTAAAACACATCTGATCTGGGTTCCTTTAGCTGAAGACAGCAGAAGAAGCTTTAACCACAATTCAGATAGTGCTGGTCCATGCCACATAACACATCTCTCTCCAGAAACCTGCTGGGTAAGACACCATTTCTCAGCCCGGAGCAACATGGCTGTGTGGAGAAGTGGAAGATCAATGCAGAAAGTCCTGGTCCTCCACAGGAGCTTTCCTACTGTCAGAAGTGGACTGGCACACATTATCAGCTCCTGCCGAATGCTGCCCAATAACCATCTATTCCCCCGCTGCTGCCTTCGGGGAAGCCAGCAAGGGAAGGAGGTGCAGAGAAGGCTGCTGGACCATTTGTTGGCACGGCTGGGAGAAGACCTCTTTTTCTCTTGGTGCAAGACCCTGTGGGGGACAATCTGTGCGATTGTTTGGCTGGTGAGAGCAGTATGCAAGGCTCGATTGACGGGGTCTCACCCCAGTGATTTACTTTAAAATTGAAAGCTTAGGTGCAAACATTAGAGGCAGATTTTGTGCCCACTTGGAAGTGCTTTGATCAAAGCACCAAGCCCAGTGCGAAGTCTGCGCAAGTGTTATTATTCATCCAAAAAATAAACAGAGCAAGCCAAAGGCCCTGTCCACACTGGGATCAGGATTGGGCTAACACCAACCATGTTGCTGCTGATAAAACCATAGGGAAACATCTCTACATCTGGAGCTTCTGTTCAGTGTTAATCCATACTGGGATGCTGTTTAATAATGTATTTAACTAGAGAACTGCAAATGTGTGGTAAATGACATTTTTTACCATTACATTAATAATAGGTGTTATTTGTCCTTTATTGCCCGGAAACATTTTAGGGACTGCTGTTAATATTTTCTCAAAATAAATGTTTATGGAATCATTAACTCTGGTTTTATTTGCCATATTTCTCACAAAGCTTCTGAATCATGCCTTCAAGTCTGCTAGGATTTGTGGTCCTATTTTCTGTTTGCTTTGTACATTTTGTCTGTCTGTGTAATTTGAAGAGAGAATTGTAGAGTGTAAGATGGAGGCAAGTATTCTTTATTTTAATTAAAATGCTAACATAAGAAATTATCTTGTTGAGTGATTGTGTTGTAACACAGCCACTTGCTCTGCCATACAGTAGTTAAGTGTGATTTGATGCTACCTCTAGAATGCTTCCTATTCTCTAGGGCTTATACTGTAGCCAAAAAAATTCCCTTTAAGCTGAAACTTGGCACGCAAAATCTCAGGTAAACTTCAGTGCTGCTTGAAACTTAAACCACAAAACTTTGCTTTCCCATGTTCAAGTGGCTTTGGGATGCTACACCTGGTGTTTCCTTGTGTTATTTCCTTGTGGAGTGACTGAAGAGCTCAATGTCTTTCTAATATCAAAAAAGAAACTTTGTTGGCATTATCTCGTAATGGGAACTTATTACTGCTGACTGCGGAAAAAGCCTGTATCATAGGCCAGATGAGTTCTGGATGGACATACATGTATCACTGCACATGAAGAAAAAATTAATTCTGTTTTTGGCAGGTTTGCCTGTGTTGCCCTTCCTAAATGGAAGTCTCTTACTGCTTGTGGAGGGGCTATGACACAGCCTCCGTGGCTGACCCTAGTTGGAGGTAGGAGTGTCAGACATTTGGTCTGATCCAAGTGTGAGCCGTTGTCTCTCAACAGCACAGTGAACAGGGGGATTGAAAAGTTTTGATACAGTGCCAACAGTGTGAGTCTAGACTCCACTGTAGACCTTAACGAATATTTCATCTATGGTTATTTACATGTAAATGATTTCTGAAGCAAGCCAAGTGTGTTGCTGAGCACATTGCTTGTTCCCATGCCACTGACTACAGAAAGCTGGTCATAATAATCTGATTGGCCAGTTAGGTTTGTGTAGATTTTTAATCTTTTGATGAGCAATGCATGCATACAGATGGGAGAACAGAGTCAAGCTTACTACAGCCTGAGGATAAATAAAGATTGAGTCTAGTACATCTTGCACACCTAGGACCAACAAGTACCTGTGCAGGAAGGCTGCAAGGTTGGACAATATGTATCTACTGAGCCTTTATTTCCAGTAAATTGTGTACCTGATTGATTTCAAGACATTTTTGCAGCAAGCTTTTCAAAGACATTTAGCATAAATTTAGTAGTTTCAGGTGACTGGGAAGTATTTTCTAAAAAAATTTGTCTCCTGATTTTATTTATATTCACCCTTTGAAATGTCTATGCACATAAAAAATGAAAAAGATGGTGTTTATTTGATAAAAATGTCTATGTCTATGAGTTGCCTATAAAAAAGAATCCTTTTGATAGAAATAAGGAAAAATTTTAGTACTTGTAGTATAGGAGAAAAGGAACACTCAAAGTTTTTACAGTCAGAGAATTACAGACTGGCATTTGGGAACATGAAAATAAACTCTCAGGTGGAAGAATTTGGAGTCGTTTAAGCCGGCCAGGGTTCAGAAGGACATGACAGGACCTAACATGATGGCAAAGGAAACTGAAAGTTGATAAATCCAAGTTATTTATCTTGGAATAATGAAGGGAGGATTTGAAATAGCCCATCCATTTTTGAGGTTAAAAATTCAATACTTCAATACTGATAGCACTCAGCACACAGGTCAGTCAGAATTAGCCAGTCTGTAAGAGTAGCTCAAATTTAGACAAAATATTAGCACCTGTAAAAGTTGGGCTCTAAAACTATGTCAATCAGTTACAGTTACACAACAGTGTGAACCTGATAATGGCACTATATGGATCAGTGGTGTGTCATCACCTGCAACACAGGATCAGAGAAGAGCCAATACAGAAGATGTAGAGCTATTTTTCTCCAGACAGCTCTTGTGTTACGTTCATAAGAGTCCAGTGCTTATATGTTAGTAGGGCTTAGGAAACCTGTTTTTGGCAGCTGACACTCACTCAGAAACTGATGTGAATCTTCCTGGTCTACCATTTCCATGCCTGTGGGGGTGCAAAGTTGTATAAATCCAGAAGAAAACCTGAACTGCTGTTTTCTACCTTTCCACGTGTCACTCATTCTTTTTCTCCATTTTGAGACACCAAACTTCCAACGACTGAAAGGAAGTCTATTCCCATGCCATGTCATTTGACCCTACAAGAAGTGGAGCATTTTCCTGCCTCCTCCAGAGAAGCGTCTACGTGCTCGGCTTTGAGCACATCAGTGACTTGGAGGTTCTTGCAGGAACTCACGTACAGGATAATCCTGGGCAGGAGCTGGGCAAGCAGAAACTCAGAGGACCTTGTGTTGGTGTGGGAAGGGTCTGTCACAGGACAATGGGGGTGCACCAGCTGGCAAGGGAGTTCGGTGTGTTTATGTGGAAGAAGAATGGCTGCTAAAAAATCATGCAGTGGGACTTGACTCTGTTCTCAGAGATTATGGGAATCACTGGCCTGAAAGAGATGGAGTGACATTTATGCAGAAGTGGCGTAAGAGGAATGAAACCTCAATTCACAGCCTTTATGGAGTTAGTCTTTTCATATTTCTGAGAGCAGAATTGGTGAACAAGGTGAGTTAATAGTACATAAGTAAAATTGAAGCCTACAGCAATTAAATTAAAAGCTAAAAAGATGTGGAATGGTAAAACTGAATACATTTTAATTGAACATAATTCTATTGAAGACTATTAAATTACCACAGTGGAATAGAAGCACAAAAAAACATGATAATGAGTTCCTGAATGAAAATTTTAAATGGATAAACTGAAAAATTGCAGGTACCCCGGTGTATGACATGCAGAGTGCTCATGATATGAGAACATGAATTATTTATATCTTCTTTAAATGTAGAATGTAAATTTGTTTTGAATTAATTTCTATTGGGAAATCATTACACAGTAAACATAACTGTCTCTTAGGGCAATGTTTTTTCCTTCTAATTATTATTATTATTATTTTATCATATTGTTGTTTGGAGAGGGGAAGAAAAATGGCAAATTTTATGGTAGTAAGTTATTTAAGTAATGGTTATATTAAAAAATGTAGTGCTTTACTTTGAGGTGAAATATATTGTAAGCTAGACAGCTGTTACTTTAACTTAGGACACAGAGACTGCAATTTGATGTTACTTTGCTGTGGCAAATAGGTTGGCATCTCTTTGCTCTTCCTGCAGCAGCACAGTAAGTTGATATAGGACGTCAAGGGGTCCAGTGAGTGCCTTATTACTGTTGTGGTCTGTGGGACGCAGAGGCAGGCACCAAAGCTTATGCTAAGATTGTACTGACCGAAAAAATAGTCTGAGTGGAGAAAAAGCTCTTATGAGTAGGGAGAGAGTTGTTAAAGGAATGAGCCACCATTATTGTTACCTTTAATTTCTTTTCTTTGTTTTTTACTTGTACAAGTGTGTTCAACAGTAAGGCATTGTATCACTTCAGGGGAATTAGGACAAACAGGTTTGTTAAAACACAGATATGCTCATAGCTTGCCTCTTGGCATTGTTTTATTTAAGTGATTATTGCTTCATCTCTGCAATACTTTTGCTGGAGCAAAATGCAGGTAAGTCTGAAGTAAAGTCACTGGGGAATGAGGCCTTCCCAGATGTGTTTTGTACTCCTAAGAAAAAAACATTTGAGGCATCCTTTTGGCTTCAGGTGGACCTTGTGCTTGGGGGTCACTGAAGCATCTATGTCTAAGACAGAGTTACCGGGACTGAAGCTTTTGTAGCTTGGCCTGACTGTTGCAATTCTTGCTGCTCATTTCTAATGGGCCATCTCTCCCACCCCAGGGAATGATGACACCTCATGGATAATGTTACCTACCAAACAATAATTTTGAGTGGCAAGTGGAAGATGAAAAACATTATGTTACTTTGCTATATATAATTCACTATTTTTTCATTCCTTTCATTCATTGCAACCCATCTGGATCTACAACTCCTTACTAGTTGCAAACTGTTCTGCCCATTCTCAATCCTCTGACAACGGAAAGACAATAAGCTAAAAATGTAAAGACTTTTGTTCTTATTATTTTGGAACAACTGCTCTCCCGTTTTCTGCTGTTTACTTTTCATGGACCATTAGCAGCTTCCAAAGGCAATATCCTTTCACTGTCACACTATGCCATGGGGTGCCATTTCAACAACTTCAGACGAGGGCATTAAGTACAATTCTGGATGAGAGTCAGAGCATAACCAAATAAAAATAATAAAGGAAAGCTTGTAAGAGCAATTTGGAATGCTGTCCTGTGCTGAATTCATTTGCAGCTTAGCAGAGAGCTACCAATCACTGGCGATCAGTACAATACTCCACAGCACCTTATTTAATTGTAAAGTATTTCATACCCTAAGAAACATCACTGTTCATTTGCTTTTCCTTTTTCGGTGATCATCTTAGCTGAATGCTGAGCGGTGAATCAGT
The DNA here is from genome assembly GCA_013398295.1 of Chionis minor. Lineage (NCBI taxonomy): Eukaryota > Metazoa > Chordata > Aves > Charadriiformes > Chionidae > Chionis > Chionis minor. The sequence continues at coordinate 45,974 of VZSF01005499.1, read as the reverse complement.
GGGAGGGGAAGAAAATTCATGTTTCTAATTCAAGGAGAATAAAAATGGACTTCTTGTTACTCTCGCTTCCCTCTTGCTATTAATCTGGAGTTATGCATTTCTTAGGATAGTTTAAAAGAAAACCAAAAAACCAAAAACCTGGAGGGAGGGGAAAAAACCCTCATAATCCTTTAGTAAATCTCTCAATGCATCAAGGCCAGATTGTGGCGGACATTGCATACAGGTGCAAGCAAAGCATCCTCCTGGCCAGTGGTAGGAGTGTGGGGCACAAGCAATTTTCTTTAAGTCACCTCCCAGGAAGACAGAGAAAGGACTGTTCTACAGGTCCTCAGCACCCCATGCTTTATGGAGGACTCAGGCTAACTACATTCATTGAAATAGCCCCTAATTTGGCACTGACTGATCTGACACTGGCTTTTGCCTTCAGTGCTTAAACAAATCATTCATTCTTTATAGTGGGGGAAAATCTGCAAGATGCACGATGAATGGGCTGCTTGGAGCTGGATTTGAGGGAGCCGCTGACTCTGATGTTGCATTCCCTCTCTGCACCTCTTTGGTGGTAATGGATATGCCACTTAGCAAGCGCTGCTTCTAAGTGTGGTGGGGAGATGCATGTAGACCTTGTCAGCTGGAGAGCAAATCAGTCAAGAGGCTTAAGTGTAGAACTGGGAAATAGCTGGGGTGGTTGCTGTCTTGGCTATGCTGATAGATCACTTTGGGCTAGGTACTTAACATCTGTGTATTATGCTTTCTCCTTCTGTAAAAGAAGGCTAATCCCTTTGCTTGTGGATGTCAGAGTTTTCTCTGATGGTGGCTCATGAAATAATATCTTAATGCCAACACAGAAGGTGTTGGGAAGCTCTGTGAAGGTTTGTAAAGAATTATGGGCCCCTAGCTGGGCTAGGTGTTAAGTGTTACCAATGCCTTCCTACCAGAATATTTGCATTTGACTTGTACCATAAAGAAAACACAGTTTTGTACTACTCTCTGGTCTGTTGTACGACGTTGAGGCTCATGTAATTTTCTCCCTAACACAGTAACCATTTCACCTTAACACAGAAGGCTAAACAAGGGTGTCCAGTGCTGGAGTAAAAGGCAGACTGGATGTAAGACTGGAGATGCCACAGTTGTAAAGAGAGGGCTAGGGCAGTCATTCCCCTGTCTCAGCTCCATCAAAGTAGTACAGATTACCGATCCTAATGTGTTGGTTTGGTTTTTTTACTTCTGTATTTTTCAGGCCCTTTTGGAACTCATGCAGGCTCTCAGAATCTCCAGCACTCCTTGACACAGAGATCTGCAGTGAAGTGTGAAGATGTATTTCTTCCAGTTAATTTTGAATCAGTCATTGATAGTTTTATTTCATATGCCCTGCTTCTTGCATCAGAATACACAGCAGAAGATCATTCCCTGTATCACAGTGGCACTTACAGTTTTACAGGTTTCTTTAGATACCCACAACATCATCCCATGTCAAGGTGGAAGGATCATAGTGAGTCATGATAGTCTATTTAGTCATTTGTCTTACAAAAAAGCATGTCGTACAAAAGCTGCATCCTTCTCTTGACCATCATTGCCACTGTTCCCTTTACCTTTTCGGTTCCACCATATTCATTTAAAGGAGGGGGGACTGGAGTTGCAACCAACATGCGCAGGACCAGCGCATTCTGGATATATAAAATGCTATACATCTGTCTTTGGTTTGTCCTCTGTGACAAGCCTGTCATTAATGGTCTTGCATTGCAATTATTTCAGATGTGGGAATAACATTGTTACAGTGGCTGGGGGTATGTAAAAGTCCTGGCACTGCGCAATAAAACAGATACTTAACCACCACTGTAAGTCTAAGCATCAGAGGAAGGAGCCATCCAGACCAGCACAGCTCCCTCTCCATTCTTCCTTGCTTGCCTCTCTGCCTGCTTTATGATGCCCCACATTTCATTCGTCACCTTGGATTGTTTTCCTCTAATTTTACATTCGCTAGAAAAGCAAAAAGCCTCTCTAAAACTGCTGGACTGAAAATGAAATATAGGATGGCTGCAGGCTATGCTTTTCTTTTCTGGGAAGCACTACCATGATAATTGTTTCTACAAAAAGAAACTACTACTCTGGAAAAAAAAAAAAAGACAAAACAAAAAACAAAACCCCAAACACCCTCTATTTGCTTGAACCCACCATAAAGTATTGCTAGTAATTATAGAAGCCGACTGCACAACAGCTTAATTTGACTTAATTGGCAATTTTTTAAGGCTGCAGCACAATAAAAATAGAAAACAAAGTCAGTGCACAGGTTCTGGAGATGTTAAATTTCACTTTACAGAAAAGCTGTAAACCTTCACATGATGTGTTGGCTTGTAATTCACTTCAGTTGATTATATATTTTTTTCTTTTTTTCTTCTGTTGTGATATGAAAGTGTAGAAATATGCAGCAGTGTTTGAAAGACGACTAAGCTTTGCCTTTTGCTCTCAGTGCTGTGTTCCAGTCTGACAGAAATGTTTCACAGTGAAAGATTATTGAGAAGGAGACATCATCTGCTAGTCTTATTATTTTGTTAATGGCCACAGGGTGGGGTTGTCTTTATTTAATCTTTTTCTTTCTTTTTTTTTGAAGTGACTAGTATGTCTAAATGGGAAATTCTTTTGTTCTCCCCAAACATTTAAGAAAGTGGTGGTCTACTAAAGAGGCAAGTCCTTTTTGAGCTACAAATTTATCCATTGTGGGTTTAACTCTAAATAGATTAGTAGACCCCTTTAAGTCAATTGAGCTTTAGCGGGTATTACAGAAAATTAAGCCATCTGTACACACTACCAGTGAGATGATTTAATTGCACAACGTTCTGGTATGGTAACAGAACAATTTATATTAAGTCAATGTTTATTTATTTGAATATGAACTGAGGATTGTATGTTATAATACATAGATATTATACAAGTTGATGTGATGACAGAATTAATTGATTTATACTGTAAGTACCTAAAGGACGCGAATCAATGTACACAGCTGAAAGATTAAGTAAGGATCTGCAGAAGTTAAGAGTTCGGACTGCATATCTACCATCCCATTTTACACGTCTCCTGGCCCGTATGAAGCCTTTAGTCCCAGCAGCTTGGAGAGTGGCCCTGGCCATAGAAGTCCGTCAGAGCTCGCCTAGAACTTCTCCAGGGAAGGTGCTGTAGATGGAGGGAACTTGGGAAATACTTAGGTGTGCTGGCTTTGGCTGGGGTAGAGTTAATTTTCTTCATAGTAGCTAGTATGGGGCTATGTTTTAAATTTGTGCTGGAAACAGTGTTGATGATACAGCAATGTTTTAGTTATTGCTGAACAGCACTTACACAGAGTCAAGGCTTTTTCTGCTTCTCACACCACTCTGCCAGTGAGTGGACTGGGATTGCACAAAAAGTTGGTAGGAGACACAGCCAGGACAGCTGGCCCCAACTGACCAAAGGGATATTCCATATCATATGATGTCATGCTCAGCAATAAAACTATGGGGAAGGTTGGTGGAGGGGCTGCTGCTCAGGGACTGGCACTGGGCAGTCAGTTGATGGTGAGCAATTGTTTTCATTTGCATCACTTGTCTGTCTTGTGTTTTATTTTTCCCTCTTTTTTATTTTCCCTTTCATTACAATATTATTATTATTGTCGTTGTTATTACTACCATTGTTGTTATTATTATAATATTTCAATTATTATACTGTTCTTAACCTACAAGTAGTCTCACTTTCACCCTTCCAATTCTCTTCGCCCCCAATGCTGCTGATGTTGGGGGGGAGTGAGTGAGCAGCTGCATGGTGCTTACTTGCTGGCTGGAGTTAAACCATGACACTAAGGCACGTTGCTGCTAGCAGGTGGTTCTGAATGGATGTTCCACTTGACACAGTTTAACGCAACTGCAGGCCAGCCAGAAAATCAGAGTCAATCCGCTCACCCAGTGCACCCAATGCTGTGGAGAATCTACTCCAGACTTTAACATTAGCCCCCTGTTGGCATAAGAAACCTGACTCTGCACTTTGTCCTTAAGAGTTCAAGCTCAAGAAAGATGAACACATGAAGCTGATTTTAAGCTACATTTGAACTTCCTTAGTCCTAGAGGTGATGCACATTGAAGGCTCTTTTAAGTTTCCTGGCTTCATTTGACTCAGCTGTTCACTGGTTACATAAATTTGCTTTCCTCCTAATTCCTGTGATAGTGGCTGACAGGATCACTGGTTCCCCAGAAGAGCTTTGTAACAATGATAGTTTCACTTGGTGGCTTAAAATGATTCAAAAGTTGTCAATAGAAACACAAAAATCATCCTAGGTAATGCGGAAAAATGAGCCCTACCTGCAATAAAGCCTGTACAAGATGTGCACTTCCAGTGGAAAATGGATATACATACCATAGCACTTAGACATTTTTGCAAATGGACTTTAACTGCAGTCCCATAATTGGTGTGCTCTGTGCTTACGTGAAAGACTTATGCTGGATCATTAGTCCTCAGAGTTTACAGGACTCTTGGTTTTTATATGAGCTCCCTACACTCAGATGCTGTGGAGTACCCTGCTGGAGTGGGGTTTAGTCCTGAATCAAAGAGGTACTGTGGGTAAATTCTGACATCATGTGGCGATACATACATATATATGCCATTACTTTGGTATTTTTCTTAAAAGTCTCAATGCTTTATATAGAAAGGAACCATTGAAATGTGGAACTAGCTCTCCCTTACTGTTCAGTCAGCCTTTAAAACCTATAGGCCAGATTTGTCTATGTCTTTATGGATACAGACTTCTCAATGACAGAGGTAGCATGCTGCACGCTCTCCATGCTGGTTAGAAAGGAAACAGGGAGGAGAACATTTGAGACTGGTGCAGTATAAAGATACAGGAAATTTCCAGTATAAAATGACAGGAGCTGCCACACAACCTAGCTTTTCACGGTCAGTTTTACCTCTGTTTCATTGGGAAGACATTGCTAGCAACTGGAGCAGGACTGAACCTTTCAAATCATTAAGACTCCTAACCTGCATATTTATTACCTGCCAACTGGCAACAGCAAAGTGATTCATCTGATGTGTGCTTTGAGCAGCAGAGAACTATGCAGCCTGATTCATAAGGTAAGAGAACCTAATGGGGGATGTGCTGTTATCTACTGAAATTCACTGAGAAAGTAACAAAATCCTAGCTTGAGGACTGTGTGAATGGAGATGGACCCACTTTATGGGTACCCTTTACATTATTCCCAAGACAGATGTAGGTATTTGTGTTGCTCTGATGAAATGTATCTCAAGGCAGCAGAGGATAGCATACATGATATGGAAGTTGCATGATAAAAATTAGATTTGTTGAGATCATGAGGATACTCAGTCAACCACAGAAAACTCCGTACTATCCAAAGTGCTTTCCCACCATAGTTGGGAAACATAGTGGCTCCTAACAACAGTGATCCCAATTTAGTGGCTTTAAATGGCAAGAAAAATTTAAACTTCCAAGTGGAAGTTTCTTTGAGATAGTTCAAACCTGGAGCATTTGCCTTACTTTCATGCTAACAGCATTTTAGCCAGTAACCTGTTCTTTTGGATTTCTTCTAAACTGAAAGTAACACAGAGGGGAAAAAAAATCATTAGTATTTGCACTTCAAGGGAGTAAAGCAGTATGTACTCACAGGTGCACAGAGAATTAAATGATTACATGAATTTCTTCAAGGCTCATGGAAGGTTAAGTATGGATTTCATTGAAAGTTATTGTCAGTATTTTAGGACCTGAGCTGGTTTGGTGTCCATAACTGGGATGTTCCAGTTGCCAAACAAATGAAACACTGGAAGTTTGGATCCAGGCATAGCTTCATTGTTAGTGAACATTAATATACATGCTGATTTTTCATGTGCTTATCTTTTTTTTCCCCAGTACACCTGTCTCTTAAAAAATACTTTCTAAGAGTGTGTGAAGTTCCCCTAACCTAAATATTCATTTCTTTTCCCTGTGCATTGACATTACCTCTGGCTAAGACAACTGCATAGAACCGATGAGTGTGTAGGGGGGAGAGAAGAAGCTTTTAGCTTTCTGGGGTTTTTTCACCAGCCCCCCCCCCCCAGACACTGAAGTTTCATTTTTTATTTCACATGGGAGTTGCAAGCACATGCTAAGAGAAAACCATGACCCCAGCCATAGCAAATATTCAACCCTATCGATTTTGTTACCAGGTTTCACTTATACCTGTCCAGAAAACTGGACCAATTGACCCAGAACCACAGCTGGACTGAGTCAGTGTTGCTCTGCTATCTTCAGGAGACCTGTTGCAGCTACAGTCATTGCTCTCTGTGATTTACCACAACAGAGGATGTGACTCCACTCTTTTATGGATAGATTACTTCAAGATATTCAGAGCTGTATGTCTGCTGGTGAGTCAGCGCAGTGGGAAGCATCTTGGACATGGTGAATCTGTGCCTTCTCATTCGTGGTTTTGAAGCATCTCTTGTTCTTCTGAAGGGACTGACTCTCATGAGTGATCACACGTGGTATGGAGAGCATAGCTGTAACCCAAGGAGGTTATATAGACAGAAGCGGAATGCAGTTAGGGTGACTTGATGCATCAGTATATAGTTATGTTTGCATTTCCTGGAATATTGCTTTTTTGTAAGTATTTCAGAGTTAATAATCTTTGACTCAAGAAGCTTGATTGATTTTAACACTAAAGTTTTGACTTTCTGCCTATACTCTCTAAACTGTTGGATTTTTAGGGGGAGGGGAAGGTTTAACATAGTGTCTAGCAATGCTAAGTGTTGATCTGAATTCTTTTGGACTTAAGAAAACATCCATCTATTTATTATGCACATTGAGTTTTTCCTTGCTTTTTTGACACTACGTAAAGCTTGGCTTGGTATACTTAAACTAATACAACAGAAAGAATTGTTGAAAAACTCACTTGTGGGTTGTGGGTCATTATTTGTTATTACCTCACTCAGAGTCCTCTAGAAAGCAAGCTACAATTTTCCGTGTGTTATTATACTATTCAGGTGTTGTACAGAGCTCAATTTAAAAAAAAAAAAATGCAGAGAAGTAGTCCACCAGTAAAAGGTAGTATTTCCTATTTAGTTCAAATAGTTATGTGCCAGAGACATGCCCACAATGATTAGAAATGCTTTGTAGTGATTTTGTATTTCTTAATGTACCAAAGGTGCTTGGATATCTTACATTTCATGACTGAATTTTATTTTTTCTGTTCTGTTCTGTTCTATTCTATTCTATACTGTTCTATTCTATTCTATTCTATTCTATTCTGTTCTATTCTATTCTATTCCATTCCATTCCATTCCATTCCATTCCATTCCATTCCATTCCATTCCATTCCATGTGTGATCAGAATAATATACTCAGGGTCTCTTCTTAAATTTCTTAATAACCAGATGGGTTTTGGAGCTTATTGTTTAAATTTTTTATTTCATGCTGGGTGCCATCATAACCCACTTGCTTCTCTTTACACTCCTCCCATACACAACCTTTATCATGAAAGATATATTCCCGAGTTCCTGCACTCGGAAATTAATTATAAATGAACTCTTTGACCATTAATAACAATTCATTCTCAGGGGTACCATGTAAATTTGTCAATAGAGTCAGGTTGAGATGTCTCCAAAGAACAAACGTGATAATTTCAACTCCAGACCTCACAAACACTTCATCTAATAAACCTTCCATTTCTCTTTCACCCATACAATAAACTCTTGCTTAAACTGATTTCATGTAAAAATTTAAAACTAATTGGGATTTTTTTTTTCTCATCACAGTATTTTTAATGGAGTTTTTCTGTTTGTTTATTTTGTTTTTTGGAGGGTTTTTTTGAGGTGTTTGCCTCAGGGTATTTGTCTCACATGCAGCAGTTCCCCTTTTGTGATGTTCATTTCATAGCAGACACCTCATTATTTTTCACCTTCTAGGATGTCCAGAGAGCTTCCAAAGACTGAAGTGGGATAGGATTTTCCAAATGTCAGAAGCTGCAGTGAACACACAGGTGAGAAAGGAGTTTCTCTTTCAAGTTTTCAGCAGTATAAGAATCAGTCTACAAGGGGGAATTACTTATCAGTGTTTTCTATAGGAAGAAATATGATTCTTTTACCAAATTATGAACATTAGATGTGCAAGTCAGTGAATAATAACAAACTGTGATATATATTTGTCATAGTTTGGGCTGGGCTGGCCACTAAAACGAATGACAGATGTTCTCTAACTTCTCTCCCAAGTGAAAGAAGAATGAGAGAAAGAGAGACTTATGAGTTTAAAAGAAACTAAACTATTTTGATGAAATATTAAGAATAAAATAATGAAAAGAAAAGATAACAATATTAATAAGAAAGTAATGAAATATATACAAAACCAGGATCAAGCTCTCAGGATGACAAATCACATCACTGGCAGACACTGGGAAAGTCCCAGACTGGACTCAGTGGTGGACAGGAACTGCATTCCAGAACTGGATTCCAGAATGCACAGATTGGGATCAAAGGCGGACAGACAGAGTTTTCCTTGAACGCTGGACATTGAAGGAAGAGGCTGACCCTATGATCCTTAAGCTTTTATACTGAGCATGAGGAAGATGGGATGGAATAACCTGTGTGTCAGTTTTGGGTCACCTGTCCTGTCTGCTTCTCCCTGCACGTGTGACCCCTCTATGCTCTTCTGCTTCCAACCCTCCAATGGGACACAGAACAAAGCTGGTTGGCCTCGGTTGTTACAGCAGTAAGTATAAGCAGGAGCCTGTCTGCATACCATTCCTTGGTATTAATTATAAACAAGGCCTTGTCACTCTGGAAGCGGACTGCTGTCTGGAAAATATGCCTTTAATTTCAGAGAGTTCAGTTAGTTAGAAAAAAGCTTATCTGAAAATTAAAATTCTTGAAAAGAAAATTGGTTCTGTTTTACCTCAAACCAGAACAACATTAAATTTTGGAAGCAATACTTTGGTGATGGCTTTAATGCATGTACTGACAATAGCAAGTCAAGACAATAGCAAGTACTGACAAAGTGCTGACCTGATGAAGTAATGGTGTATGGTAGATGGTCTTCTGTCCCAAGCCCAGGAAGACATCCTGGAAGACCTTGATTTAATTCTTGTCTCTGACCTTTTGTGTTACCATGGACAGGACATTTCATCTGACAGTGACTTGTTTTTTTTAGTTCTGTCGATTTATTTCTTGTTTCATCTGGACTAAGAACTCTGTAAGAAGAAAATGCCTTACTCTGTGCTCCACAATGAAAAAGAAACTTGAAGAACAATAATGTAACATAATCAAATGTGATCGTTTTAAGAGGCTGACTCAGTTCAGTGAATAGCATGATGAACTCTGAAGGGCACGTACTTCATGACGCTGTGTGTGGTCTGAAATCTTATGCAGAGGCAGACTGAAATCCTGGTATTTTAATGAAGCTTTAGGTATGAAGAATAATACACTGTCATATTAAATGATGGTAGTGAGTTATTTCGCCAATTTGCAAGTTCCCATAACACTGTAAACAAAAATTAAAAAGCCCTACCCTTGGAAGACTTTGAAAAAGAATCAAATCACACAAAACCCCTTGTATTTGAGACCAGCCTAAATAGAAGAGTTGCAATATTATCACAATAATTTCAAAGTAAAAGGATAAAGCTAGGAAGCCAAGTATTTCATAATGAATGCAGCATATAGCTTTTAAACAGGGCTAACATATGGACCACTAATGTGAATGTGAATGCAAATTAGATACTTTTGATTGCTTGAAATAAAGTCAGCAGAATCTGAGCTTCAAAAACAAATTGTGTGGATTTAACTACCTGAGTGCCACAGAAAGAATACTGTTCCTGCAATATTTCCATATGAAACTAGGTAATGAAGCTAATTAAGCTAATTCTAAGGCAAGCTGCCCTAGATAACTTGAAGATGAATTGTACTTTTTCTCTGGCCCTTCTTTTTTCTCCCCCTTTTGGTTTACCTGAGTTTCTCAGCCCTGGTTTGTTTAACCTTTTGAGGCTACTCTGCTAATTTCATCACCCAAAACTATGAGCACTTTACAAGGTATCTGTCGTTTCTAGAAGTTATAAAGTTTACTACAAATATCTTGCTTTTGAGGAGAAGCAGCACAACTGGTGCTGGCTGGAAAAAGCAGACATTGGGAACTCCTCAGCTCACAAAGCATGATATAGCTGATAGTGTGATAGGGCTTCTAATGTGTTCTGGCTTGGGTAAATAAAAGGAGAAGGTCAGAGGTTGCCCTAAACCTTGGAAGTGTTGGTGTAATGTAGCTCAGCAGGACATATACCCTGTACCCAGCCTTGCTGGGCTGTGGGCAATGGGAAAACTGGAGAGTAGTATTTTTGTTTTCCATGAGCCATGGCCCTTCATTCAAAAGCAGCAAGCAGCTCCCGGTGAGAAGGAAAAACAAGAGGCCTGCCTACCACCCTGCATCTGGCAGCTGTGTCATACTCTTGTTGCAAGCAGGCGTTTGCAGGTATGGCAGGAGCTGCTGCCAGGAGCTCTTGTGATGGGTTCCCATGGGGCTGCATAGCCTGGAGGGGGAAGAGCAACCCCAACAAAGGGAAGCCTGAAAGCTGGGATATCTCCATTCCAGCTCCACATCGTCCTTTTTGCCCATTTCACAGCAAAACCTTAGGCTCTACCAGAAGAGTCAAGAGACGACTTTATTCACCAGACCTCCTGATCCCACAACCTTCTTCTGTTAAATCATCTCTCCCTCATCCAGGTACACTAGGCTGTGCTCCAACCCCTTGTCCCCTGCAGTGAAACCAGCTCTTTAGCTCCCCTCACAGCCAGCATTGCTTCACACCGTCAGACACCTCAGCTCCTGCCCCTGGCCTGACCATGCTGGACATGACCACATCTGCAACCCTTGGCTGCTGATACTTTTGCAACTGTGCCGGCTACTCCCTAGATGCATTCCTACCACATCTGGATATATCTTTGGTGCATTAGCAGCCTATGCTCTTTTCTAACATCCTTCCCATACTCGGCCAAGCACATGGGTATACTACCCCAAACCCCTCCTAGACCTGCCAGGTTTGGGGCAGTTGCATTAACTTCCCCTTATTGCCATAACTCAGGGAAGAGTGTATTGATCCCAAACTGAAGTTTAAGGGGAGAGGAAAATGGCTAAATGAGCTCATTTACATCTTTGCCAATCACTTGCCAATTTGCAAATATGTGAATTAGCGCATTCTGAAATTTGCATAAATTCACACATGGCGCTGTGCAAGACTTGGCAGCTATGAAACAAAAAAGAAAAAAAATGTATTAATGGCTGTGGAAAAAGGAAAGGAAACTGGTTCTAGAATATAAATGTCTTTATGACTATATGAAGAATGAGGAAATGGCTTTTGAACTTAAGATTGCTTGTCAGATTCAGAATTGATAAAAACAGATGCAACGGTGTTGGTATCACTGCTACCCATTTATATAAGTCCTGAAACTGGGCTTCATTATTCAAAGTATTGACTTGGGTCTTCTTCTTTCTTGGGAAACCATAAAAAAGAGTTGCAAAGACAAGGAAGAAAAATTCTTATGAAAACATAAATGCAGCACACAGGGCATTTGCTAGAGTTAGCAAAGTGTTTTAAGGGATTCTCCACCTCCTACACTGTGTGTTTCACACAAGCACTTCTCATCCCTGGCTGCACACTTGCATTCTGGAATTTATTTTCATTAAATGATGTTTCTAACTTATAGCTGTGTAAAAATTTAAATTGAGCCTGAAGGGGTTCCTGGATGACTGTTGTTGCACTCACATTCATGTGTGGGGCTTAGCTAGCAAGGTCACTGAGCCCAGGCTGCAGCTTGACTTGGAGTTTTCCTGCAGAGGGATCCCTGAGAGCAAGCAGGTGTGTGGCATTTCCAGCTACATCATCACCTCAGCTGGCGATCAATTTGGGGTCATTTCTTCCCTTGTCTTTAGAAACGTGCGGCAGCTTGGTCGGCAGCAGTCCCTTCTTTTCCACAGTGTACTAACTCTGAAGCACGTGTTTGCATCCTCACCCATTTCAGGGATGGCTGCTTGCAGGCAGACAGGTAATGCATAATCCTCATCACCTGTACCTTCCCAAGTGCTGTTGCCTACATTTAGTTATTTCTCAGCAGGCAAAATTGGCTGATACTGTTAACAAATGTCAAAGACTTGTGTAGTATTGGTCTATACCACACGTTTTCATTAGCAGAGGTGTAACCACCATGGATAGGCAGGGCAAGGAGTGATTTATGGCACACATAGCTATACAAGGGGTAGCTGGTGGTATTTTATGCTAATAGAATCAGCCTTTTGTCAGTATATTCTGCTTTATCTGTAAAGGTTGGATTAATCACTGCCAAAAAAAAGCACACTCAAAAAATGCGAAGCATTTTGCTAGTCCCAGATCCTGTTACTGTTACAGAAGGTGCTTCCCTCATCAGTGGGTCTGACCTCTGTTGTCAGCACCACAGTCTTTTCTGAGTTGAAAATTAAAGGCACAGATCTGTGTGCAATGCAGTGATCAGTGTGAGGGGGTCACAGAATTCTCTTCTTTCGAAATGCCCTTTTATAAGCAACTGTTTTTTGACTGGAATAAAAATGGTAAGTTTGGCTGGAGTTTCCTGAACTCTTGAAAGCAAGACAGGAAAAATAAGGAAAGTCAAACTTGCTGTTATACAAAAGCTTATTTCAGATTAAAGTTGCCTTGGTTTGCAAAACTGTATTATTTTGTTGAGAGCATTTTTTTGCGTTATAAAATGCAAATTTAGGGAAATTTAGGAAAGCAGGAGAACTATTAGATATTGTAGGCTGAATTTTTAAAGTTCAACCGAAAATGCCAGAGCATCTTCATTCTAAAGTGACTTGATACCACACACTTCAGGAACCTTGCTAAAGCTTTTTGGACCATTAGATGCACAATATTCACAAATTTTTTTTCCTAGATAAAAACAGCTGCAACAAGCTAGTCCATGGTTACACCTATTACAGGCGTGTGTATATTTAAACGATTGTTCATTAGGAAGAATGTGAGGGTATGATATATGGAGGAAAGATGGTATAAAAGCTAGTACTCTTGTTACAACAGAGTATCCAGAATATCTGAAGAGACTTGCTGCCCTCCGAGTCTTATACGTTCTTCCCCCCTTATTTTGCCATGCTGAATATGTTTAGATACTATGGTCACTGACTAAATTATAGACTACAAGAGTTAATCTTGTAATGCTCCTCTTGGCATGGATGACACAATTGGAAATCTGTCCAGGTAGAGACAATTATATAGAACCAGAGAAACATAATCCTTCTGTCCCTGAAGTGACACAGTACTTATCTGCCACTGTTCCTACGTTTCTTCTTGTGAGAGTCAGCAACTATTTCAGTTTCTCTCATTTTATTTACTTTCAAGTCATGATTAGATTAGAGAATTCTGTTGTTGCCTCCCTCCCTTAAAGTCCAGGAAACCATAGCTGAGCTGATTTACTTTTTAAAGATCATTTAATTGCCTTAATGAGTTTGCTTGATTCTTCAAATCTCCCATGAAGTCATAGGCAGAAGTTGAAATGGTTTTATTTGCCTTGGAGAAAATATATCCACTTTGTACTAAACAAGTGGTTTATGTGTATAATGCCAAAGCATGCACAGCCTCATCAGTAGCACTTGGTGATGTGCGCATGTAAAATCTAGTTCATAGACAGAAATGCACCAAATTTGCAGCACTGCTAAGTATTCTGAACCTAAAGCAGTGAGGACCTGTAGGAGTGCAACAGCCTGTCAGAACAGGAACATGTTATGCACAAGTATTCATGCAAATATTCATACTTGGGATGGTCAGCTCTGGGCAATTTGCTGTTGTATAGGTTTTGTTTCCGATCCTCTGAAAATAGACTCTCTGTCCTTTAGAAAGGAAAGAAAGATGATGGTCCTGAGAAGGAGGTTATGCAAAGTCTTGCGCTGCTCCAGACTTCCCAGGTGGTCTGAAGAAAGTAATTTGGTTTCTCTGAGACTTGGTTGTCCACCCACCTGAGAAAAATATAGCGCATAAAGATAAATCCATTAGAGACTGGGGGTGCTCAGAAGCTGTTATAATGGAGGTGATGTGTATCACAGAAATAAGTGCCACTAGCCAAGGGTTATGCATAATCTCCATACCTTTCAAGTAGGTAGGTTAACTTTGGATAAAGATTTCCTGTCCAACTTCTGAAGCAAGTAGGTGCCAGTGGATCTATCTATGCTTGCAGGCTTTAAGACTTCACCGTCTCTCCAGGCTTTTTGAATTTAAACACAGGAGACTTGTTTTGCATTTAGGACTAGGAAGTATCTTATCTGCTAGTGAGGCACATAGCAGACATGGAGCTGCTGTGCAATCACTTAAAATACCGATTTATAACGATTCTGGAAATCCCATATGTAATATATCTGTAAGACAAAATATAATACCATTCTGCTGAGATGCAAAATTTCCCTGCGTATAGACATTACCCTAGCTGAGCAGGATAACCAAGTGGGAAATCAACTTGGTGCATCTAGATAAGCATCTTCCCAGCAAACATTTGGGGGCAGTTGTCAAATATCATTCTGTGCTCAGGCTCCCAGCTGAGGCTGTTGTTTTAAAAGACAAAAAGAGCATGGGTGATTGACCAGTGATTTGTTCCTATAGCAGGAACAAATGGCAGGGGCTGAACAGTGTCAGAAGAGTCTCCAAGCCTTGTGGGGCCATGTGAGAGCACAGGAGCCCAAGAGCAAAGGCTAACCCAAGGCAGGCCACCTGAGAAAGCCCTTTTAGTGGCTTCCTTTGCCTCCCTGAGGGTGAAACTTCTGTGACCATCATTAGCGTTTTGTAGAGAGCAAGGAAGGAAAGGCATAGAGTCAAGGACTGCAATGCCTGCTTTGCCTTTTTCCCTGCCTCCTGGCCTGCTGAATTATTTGGGTGTGGAAAGCAGCAGCTGCAAGCTGGGGTGATGGTCACCTTATCTACCTTTACTCTGCTGTGCTGGGTTGCTTTACATGTGACCATGAGCAGCCAGGCCTGGTGCTTGGGTCTGCCAAACCCCCTTGCTACAAGGCTTGCAAGGCTTCCGTAGTGCCAGATGTGCAGTGTAGGACTTAAAGCAACTCCTCTTTCTCTCTTTCTTTATTCTGTTTCATCTTGTCTGAGAAAAAAAGGTTCAAGTATTCCAAGCACAATAAAGCACTTAAGAGTGTATTTACAATAGCTTTACATATTTAATAAAGACATTTCACAATTTTTTTGATGCTTTAGCCTGCCACACTGAGAACACTCTTAATAATGTTTTCTTCTTTTGCATTTCAGCACTGGCCCTTCCTGTCTTGATCACAACTAGAGAAAATAAGGGTAAGAAATAGAAAACAATAAAATACAATCTTTTACACTTTCCCAAAGGTCTGTGATCTGATTTGTTTCAAGTTCAAACAAAAGTTTGTGTCATTTCTTATTTAACAGCATTGCTTTTCCTTCTCTGAATTAACTCATCTTACACGCTGAATTGTCTTTGGATCTTTCTTGATTGCTTTTTAACCCACTCATAGAAGATACAGTACTGTAGTGATGCACCATGTCTTTGAACAATTGCCTGTAGTCTAGAGGTCATCTGTGTTTAGCCTCTTTGGTCTCTGGAATTAATGAGTGCTCACACTTTGCTTGATGTCTCTGTATCTGAGTTGGACTAAGAAATGACAATAGTTCTGATACAAAGAATACATTTAGTTTGGTATTTAAATTCCACGTTGTATCACGCAGATGCTGTAATGCACGGCACAAACGAAACTAATCAAATTGTGGGAACTGCATTTTATAATAAGAGTGACTCCAGCATATTTCCTGGACAGAAATACTTGAACATGCGCTGTCCACTAAGTGGAAAGTATATGGGGAACATCAGATGTGGTGCATGGATGCAGACAGCCTTTGTGGTAAATGCTGCTTGAATCAGATACATCCTGGAAGTGACAGATTCAGTATACCTGTCCTATAAGGTTTACCCATACTTGCTCATTGCTTTTCACCAGGCATATATTAGGACAAAAATTTATATTTCACCCAGCAGGAGAAGACATGTTTGAGGGACCCCCAAAACAGGGTAGCTTTATGCAAACACCAGGTGTAGGTTTTTTGTTTGCAGAGAATTTAACTACTTAAGAGTGACACTTGAGATTGTTTACTGAGAGAAAATGCCTTTCCCATCTTTGATAAAAGCAATAAAATCACCACGTGGAGACAAATGGAAAATGACAACAGGCTTTGTTTGCACTGCTCCACTCCATGCACCTAGAACTGTATCTGTGTAGCTTTAAAATTTAATTTAACATCTTTTTAACACAGATAGAACAAATGTCAGATGAAAAACGACTGGCATACTTACTGAAAACATAGGATGTAGCAGCCAGAAAGACTTTCTGCAAATCTTTTGTGTAAATTGTGGCACTGCTATTGCTGGCATTGGGCTATGAATTATTGAGACACTTGCCAGTAAGTGGTAGAGATGTTTTGACTCTTCTGCAGGCATTTGGCAATAAACTTTATAACTTCCTTATATTGCAGGTTATGTAGGTCTAATATACAGCACTAACACACAATACACACTTGTGACCTGCTGCCTGCTGTGGTACTGTCTTGTGACCTTTGAGGTATATCTCTCCACCTTTGCAAATAGCACCTTGCATGCAAGACTGTGTATTTTACAGGTGGGGTTTTAGTTTTAAAAAGCATGCCAATATGAAATGTCTGCCATAGTATTAGGGAATCATGATCTCAAAACCTGTCTCAGAGCCATACCAGTCATTGCTTTCTTTACTGTCTGCTTCCTATGTCCTACTTACGGAGTGGACAGAGCAAGTTCAGGTAAGTTGAAGCTGCAGAGTTCGAGTTCACTTGTCAGAAACTGCTGGAACTCATGTTTGCCAGCCAACGTGCTTCAGTTTTTTTATCTAAGTTCGGTGGTTTGTGATCTGTGAGCTTGCAACCAGGCTGTTGTGTGCTGCCCTAAAAGCACGTCATCCTGTAAGGACCCTGCACTGATGCAGCAATGCTGTAACAGGTACCTCAGCAAAAGGTGGGAGCTTTCTTCCCCAAACCTTCTGCTACAGAAGGGTGTGTGGACCATGCTCCAGTGATGAACAAGCTCAGACCTGGCCAGGATGGGCCACTACAGTGCCATAGGAGATATGGAGGTGTCACGGGCTGTGCTTAGAAGAGCCTTGCATCAGGATGGAGACAGTTATCAAAGCACCTACTTGTAAGCTGGACCTTGAAATGCAAGAAAAAAAGAATTTTCTGTTCCAGGGAGCTTGTGTTTGGAGGCAAGACATTGATCCTGAGGAAGAGGAACCAAAAGGACGATGTTGGCTGGTGAGACAGCTGAGTCTTGCAGGCAGAGCTGGAAAGGCAGGATGAGCACTTCTAGAGCTTCCTCCCATCAATTAGAAATGCAGAGGAAAAAAATAAAGCTGTTCTCCCACTAATTTTTTTATCCCAGAAGAAAACAAGCGAATCATAGTCTCATTGCTGTACTTGGGTCCTTCAAAATAGTTTCTGTACAGAACAAGGTGAAGTGACTGCTACAAGTGACAAGTGTTTCAGGTGAAGTTGCTGGTTCTAAACAGTGTTAGTACCTTATGATTCCAGTGTGCTCTAAGGTAAATATGTTCTTAGTACTTAATATCTGGGTTTGTTACATTTTATAAGTATTAGGCAGCTATGGTGGCTTTCCAAACTCTTTAAAAAAAACAGGTGTTCCTCTGTCTGTATGAGACCGTTAGGAGTGGGATGCATCCCATCTCGCTCCAGCTGTCTGGAGTGCAAATTTCCATGCCTGAGCTATGGAGCCTGGCTCCCTTTGCAGTCAGTCATTTGGACAAATAAATCCTGTTCTAGATGTCTGAGTTTCGTGGATGTAATCCTCCTTTTAGATTTCATGAATGCAAGACTGAAGTTTTTTATTTTTGGTATTCTATTCTTCCCCTTCTTGAACTCAATCAATTGCTAAGCCCTCCCTTCCACCACAAACTTGGTTCTCCAGCATGCTATTATTTGCAAGAAAAGGTTTGTACTGATTTAGTTTACAGATATATTAACAGTATTTTAGATATACTAGCTGAAATATATTTACCATATTTCTAATTCTTAAAGAGCTCAAATATTTGTTTGTATTGACAGATGAGTGAAAACTATAGATTAGTGAAAACTATAAATGCCTCTAATTTCCCATACTTGGGGAGAGAAAAGGGAAGCAGTTATGCTTCTTAACTTCTGGAATTTTTATGACTCTACTTTCAGCACAACCTGATGTGTAGATGTTGTCAAGTCTTTTGCAGCCTTTGTGACAAAGGCAGTTTTTAATGAGACATTTGCTGGAACAAAGTGAGGTAGTTGTGTGAATATTAAGTCTGAGGAAATGCACAGGAGATACTATAATGGCATTTGTTTGCAAACGTGCCACCAAATTGGCAGAAGATGACCTCCCATTTGAGGTATAGTTGCTTTCTCTTTTTCTCCATCTTCTCCTGTTCTCCCCAAGCATTCAGAAATCGTGAGTCTAGCCTCAGAACAACACCATGAAAAAGAATGGAAAATAACTGACATGACATGATTTTCATTTGTGCTTTTGCAGTTGACTTGGCAAACTTTTTTTTTTTTTTTTTTTTTGGTAATAACGACCACAAAATCCTTGTCTATTCTTAATTAACAGCTTTGATTCTTAAAGATTCCAATGACTCCAGTAGCTGGAGCTTTAGGAATAATATCATGATACATTCATTATAATCATAGTATATTTGTGGGAGCTAGCAGCTGTGAAATGGATCTGGACCTTAAGGTGTAGGAGTAAGCCTTCACTTTCTCTCGATACTTTGGGCTAATCAAGTGGCTAATCAAGCTCTAGACTTCTTCCCTTGCTACTTCCTTGGGGGATTGTTCTGGGTCAGGGACTCAGTATAGTCTTCTTGACGGTCACATGCACTGCCGCTGCCTCCAAGTCCAGCTCTTGGTGTAAGGTTTTCCTGTAATGTCCTCCTCCACACTGGTTTTAGGCGATGTCTTTTCTTGGCTGCACAATCAAAAGTCCAGGGCTTCCTCTATGATGGGAGCTCAGGCAGCCCAGGAAGGGCAGGAATACTGCTTCCAGTTTGAAATGTATGCACATTAAGGGGTGATCTCTGAGCAGCAGTGGGACTTGTAGTCATAATTTCTTCTGTGCCATGGTGACCATTTACATTTTGCAAAAAAGTCTCCCTACAGAATTAATTTTTTAGCATTGGGAAAATATGGGTAGCTTTTTATAGTTTGATAATAATTTATCAGCCTCTCTCCCGCAGTCCTTTGCTGGCTGGCTGCTCTAAAAGCACACAATTAACAAGAGAGCAGTGAACAGGAATATTTTCAAGAGCAGATGGGATGTACCTTCAAAAACCAGGATTGTCCCAGTGAAACTGGGACATCTGGCAACCCTAAAAAAACCCAAACTAGATGAAATAAAAATTATGAGATGGAGGAGCAGAAAAATATGTCTTTGCATTGATTAGCAGGCAAAGTAATTAATCTCCTTCAACTCCCCTTTTGGTCCTTGGTGTAAACCAATGAGAAATGGGGATATTATTACTCTGCCAAGCGTTAATTCCTGTATTGCTGAGCAGTGTTTTCAGACTTAGAAGGGTTATTTCACATCTTTTCTTCCTTCTTTCCTGTTGCCCCCAATAACAGTCTTCGTGGCATTTATAAATAAAACCTGTCCCTTCCTATCTTTGCCACTGTACCTAATTCAAAGTTTTCAAATTATCTTTCAGGTGTTTTGGATCAAACTCAAGCCCAACTTTGCCAAGTGTGTTACTATGCAAGACACCAGCCTGTCTGCAGTCCAGTTTGGAACTTATTTTCTGTCCTGGCTTTATAGTCAACATATATTGGTCTTCTCAAAACACCAGACACAAAATAGCATCATGTCTGCAGTTTCACATGCATTGTATAGTCTCACAGTAGGTTTTGGGGTAGAAAGTTCACCAAAATGCTGAGCATGAAAGACAAGGACAGTTGTCAGCTCAAGAAATTCATGTATCTTGCTAGAAAAATGTTCTAGGACTCCAAATGAACTATAAAATTATGTTCCTTGCATTGCGACAATTTAGAAATTATTTCTACGCATTTAGAAGATCCTATGTGCTCATAGTATTTAGCCAGTGTCTAGTACAGTGAGATCCTGGCCTGTTGGGGTGAGGAAAAAATCATGGGATGTTACAGAGCATAAGATCTGTGGAAATGTTAAGCAGTACTGCTTTTGTACTGTTTCTTCAGCAGATAGCACAATATATCCATGGTGGAACCTTGCAGTTTCAGCAAAGTAAAAAACTGTATGGTAGAGAGCTGTTTGGTCAGTGATTGTGGGTATTTTTAATGGCAGTGAGACAATGTAAAATGAAATATTTTTCTAAACATCACCAATAAGACACCCCAAAAAATCAAAACTCCCTTGTGTCTAGCATAGATGGATGGTCCACATACAATCCCAGTATGATTGTATGATAGTTACTATCGACACTCTTCTCACACACATCTATTTGTTTTCTGAATCATTGTGTTACTTACAATGCAATTTGGACAATTGTACATTTCATCAAATTTCCTGTTTCCCTTTGTTTCTATTTTTAATTTCTTGTATTACAACAGGTTAAAGCTTTCTCATGCTCGTGCTATTGCTGTGTCTAACAGGGATTCCTGAATTTTTACTTTTTTTTCTTTTTTTTTTAATTCCAGGTTCCTTTTCTAAATAACAGCGCTTACCTTTGCTAGAGCTTAAAATCTAATATGCGCCCCCCTCCTGAAACTCAAATGTGGGTATGTATTAGTCCATAGTTTGATCTTCCGGTGAATGGCATGCATGCGTATGCCTTGTGTACGCAGCCAATTTGTCAGAGACACCCCTCAATGACAGCCGTGCCACTGGGGCTGGGTATGTGAGGGAGGGATTTGGCTTTCTGAGAAGGGAGTCACAGATGATGCTGGTAGACACAAGGAAAAAAAGGAAGAAAACAGATGGCTCCCATTTGCCCGCTGCACATTTACTGAAACTTCTATGAAGTTTTAGCGTTGCATAGGCAAGTTTTTAGGCATAGGCAGACAAATATAATTGCTCAGGAAACATAATTCAGACCATCAGGGTTGCTTAAACTGACCAATCCCATATGCACAAAAAATGTGAAAGCAGGGGGTTTGTTGTTATTTCACAGCACAGACTGAACTTGTTTGATCAAATTAAGAGCATTTGCTTAAGCTTTTTAGCATTCTTTCTGTCCCATCCCAGATTACTTGCTGTGATGAAGAATACCCAGGGCATTGAGACCGAATAAGATATTCCCTCATATAAAAAGACAGAGTTTTTTATGAGCTCCTTAACTCATTCTAGAGTGAAAATGACCTCTGCTGGTGGAAATTTGCACGTCTGTTCAATTAATCACGTATTACCCAGCCCTTTTCATAAACACTTGTGTCCAAATGCTGTTGCTCTGCTTTCACAGTGTATTTTATTGCAGAGGTCTTCTAAGGGGAACTGGAATAATTCAGAGACACTGTATGTTAGGAGATTGTCAGCTATTGTTCAGTACCAAAAAGAGGCCTAAGGATTATTAGGGAGGCTGTCACAAATGCTGAAATACTAAAGAAAAGACAGAGTGACCCCGAAATATTTGTTCTTATATAAAGCATTTTGACTGTGGCAGCCATTTCTGCAGCATCCTCTCCTTAAAAATAATGAACAGACTCCTATCAAGGGTAAAATTAGATCACATAAGTGATTGTAGAATCATTTTGCTCCTTTCTGTATGGAAGATGGATTTGATTTGGAAGAAGATTGTCATTCTGCACTTACTAATAGAGTCTGTCTTTCTGAACTTTCTACAGGATCCAAAAGGTTTATGATCTGAATCATGTTTATATAATATGTAATTTTCTATTTCCTTCTCTAACTCTTTCCATAAAGGGCCCTTAGTGAATGATAACAACCAGCAAACTTCACATAGACAATATATTAATCTGTATGCAAGCATTTAGAAAGAGAATATTACAGCCACATAGATTTCCTAGATTATGGGAGTTTTGAAAATGTTCCCTAAAGTCACAGTACTATTTTCTAGACACCAGCCTACTATTTTCTACACCAATGCCTGCATACTTCTGTTATTGACAAAGATCTGATTGTAATCAAGAAAAAAAAGGGGGGTGTGTTACCCACTTTTTGTAGTTGCTGAGCAATGTTTGCCAGTTGTGACACAGTAGCAGAGTGGGAAAAAGGGATGTGAAAACACTGAAGTGTCTTTGGGAATATGCTTGTTTAAAAACAACTTTAAAAAACCCAACAAAAAACGCATCAAAAACCAAAATTCCAGTTTGTGAAAGCTGCATTCTCATAAGAATCTCAATTCAACACAACCCCGTTTTTCACTGGGGAAAGAAAGCTCTTTGGAAACTTTCCATCCAGAGGTCTCTAGGGAGTGTGCAGTCATAGGACAGGGCAGGCCCTGTCATTTATATGCCATGTTCCCAAATTGTCTTTAGCACTCTGAATTGGAGTCTCCCGTGTGACGAAAAGCAGGCAGAAAAGACATGGCAAGAGCCCAGAAGGAGCTCTTTGTGCCGTGGATTGCAAGAGAACACATATTAGTTGTTTCCCCAATGTCCTGGTGTGCGGTAAAACAGGTCGTGTTCTTTGTAATATTTCTGGCTAACTTCACAGAGAATGCTGGAAAAATACACCTTCATCACTTTCCTCTAATTTTGTATGCCCCCTGTACACACCCATAGAAAAGCAAACACATGCACACATGCAAATAGCTCCTTATTAATGACTGTCCTGTTGAAAAATGTTCTCTTTTTTTGTCTAGTATTCTAGAAATAGCTCTGAGAGAATAGTTTCATTTCAGTGTCACAGGTCACCAACCAAACTTTTAGATTTTATTTGTACAGAAGACATCTGTGGCTTTAAATCTCTGAGGGAGAAGCTGAGCTATTTGATTTTTTATTTCTTTTTTACAGGAGATGGTGAAGGAAAATTCAAAATATTATTGCAGAAAAGTTGACAGAAAATCTACTGCTGAAGGGCCGAGTCCAGCTTGCTTAATTTCAAGCATGTCAGCAAAATAGTGGAAGCTGTCCTTAATTCTAAGCACATGCTTTTCTGCTTCTGAGCGTAAACTCAGGCCAGTTCCTCTGGATTCAGTGGGTCACACTGAGATAAGGAGGGAAATTTGGCCATTGGGGTGTCTGTGCAAATTCACTCTGTCTACCAAAAATATAACATCAGATTTGTCAGTGCAATCCCACATCCTTTGCAGTGGGCAAATCCCTCCAGTCATGAGTGAGGAACATCCCTGGTCTTTGGGATAGTCCCCTCTTGCGGCCTTTATGGAGCTGAGGTAACACGTATGTGCCTTTCATCCTCTATCGAGGGCCACAACAATGTACATCCACTCCGAAGTCTCAGCCAAGGCTTTCTTTATACAAAGTGAAAGACTACATGGAGAGAAGGACGTGAATGCACTGTGGTTTCCCACCAAATGCAGAACATTTGCCTGCAAACCTGAGAAGCAGCTTACCGCCACTTGACAATCATATTCATCATATTGCATCTCTCAGAAACTTAGAACGTTTGTTCCTGAAGGACAGACTTGTCTTTTAACAGGACATGACTCTCCTCAAAGTAATTTGAGATTGAGGGAGGATCAGGGAAAAGAATTGGAGATAAAGCTGGTTAGATATTTCCTCATTAAAAATGTTTGTCTGCCAAAATGAGAAAGTTTTATAGAAATAGTTCATCTTGACCTGCTCTTGACCTGAAACTGTTTAGGACAGGCTTTATTCTCAACTTGCTCAAAATGTGGCATTGTAGCATTTTCATCACAATGCGCTTTTTTTTTTTTCCCCAGTTTTTTTTACATTGAAATGGAGTTTATGAAAATACATATTTTCAAATTACATGATAACAGTAAGATTAGTTGGTTTGATATTACTAAAATAGAAACATTTAATGAGTTTGAAAGAGTTTGTAAAATTTCAGTTCGTACATTTGGGGAAAAAAGGGCAAAATATTAAATAAGAATGATGGAAAGATCAGAAACCTAAATAAAATCAAAGCATTTTGTATATGGGGAAAGTTTAGAGAGAAAAATGAAAATATAATTTGACCCAAAAGTTACATACTGGAGGGTGAGATGTTGTCTTTGAAAGACAGTTTCTGAGTCCTGATGAAAATCATCACAAATTTTTTATATGTCAAATAAATTGTGTTCTCGGTAATGATAAATTGCATCATAGTGGCTGTCGTAAAGACCTTGGGATACAGTGTCTGACTTGGTAAGAAAGCTGTGGAAAAATAAGCTGATTTATTTCTGTTGGTCTCTCTAATTTGATTTTTCTCACTTCACCTCTTTGGTACAATGGTCCACTGAATGCTATGCAACAGGGAGGACAAGTGCAGATAAATTGTTAATCCAGGCTGGGTAACGTTTTCCTGCCTTAAAAGGCTGTGGTTTCACTAGGGAAAATAAATTTTGTGAGTGTGAGTTTGCTATATGAACTTCATGCAACACGACTTTGTGTTTAGAGACATCCCTGCAGGCTTTGCTGGGCATCTTGCTGCATCTTGCAGCAATATCTAGTGCTGTTAAACTTGTTTATCTCTGGTGAAATGCCATGCAATAGTGCAAAATAGTTAGCACTGTACACTATGAGTTTAGTGGAGCTCAGTGCAGCTTTGTTGTGCTTATATTATTTCCAGTTTCATACATCTATCCTCAAAAGTGTGTGAAGAGGGATAGCGAATGGATAGTGAAGTTAGACATGAAACCAGTGGTTTGTATTTTGGACTTCCACAGTGATGAGGTGGGAAGCCAGAAAGTGTAGGAGATTAGGAGGAAGAAAGGAGCAGGATAAATTACCCTTAATGAAACCATGTGTTATTTATGTGTATTCACGCATGATAAATACCTCCCCTCCAGGAGCTCTTACAGAGATCCAGATTGGATTCCTAGGTTTTTCCTTGCTCTTGTTTCATCTAGACTCAGTATTTTCTTAGGTAACCTACTTGACTACAGTTTCATGATCTATTTCATGAATCCCATCCAGTATGAACTTTGAGCTTTCAATATACACGAAGGGAGACATTAGGAAGAGTTTTCTGGTCAGAACCCCCGGTCAAATTGTTGCTCAAAGGCATCCTTTTCCTCATGAGCATTGCTTTCTGCGTTTGTAGCATGTGCTTGCAGAGATGTTTTGCACCTGGTGAGGACTGACTTTAGATGGCCATAGGGAATATATAATATTAATGTGTGAAGTGTCATGCATACCTTAATATACACGTGCAAGGTTGCTCAAGTCCTTATTTTACAAGGTGTGCAATGTAAAGAGAGAGAAGTGAAATTACTTGCCCAAAATGTCTGGTGGAAGTTAGTGGCTGAGCCAAGCTGAGGATATGAGATTTCCCCCAGGCGATACCCGTGCTGGCTGGTCTGCTCGATATCTGTGCTGTACTGGGGCTATTGAAAGTGTCCTTTCCCCTAGCTGAAACGGCACACCCTGCAGCAGTTGCATGTTTTGGAATATTGTGCTGCTGAGAGTAGCTTTGCAAGGTTGGATTTGTTGTTTGTCAGGATGTTTGTTTTTTTTTTTTTTTTCAAGTATGATGAGAGCAGCTTTGTAGGCTTTGGCTGCGGTGTTATTTTCATTAGTTTTCAAGTGCTGAGTTTGTTTTTGTTAGCTCACATATTTGTTTTAAAAGTCTTGTTTGTTCTTGGGATTGATGTTTGAGAGTGCTTTGTGCAATTTCCATGAGTTGTGAAGGCACCAGGAATTTTTATTGCTCTGATGAACTCTGCAGTCATCACCTGGCTGATCCCCAGGCATCTGGCTGATAATTGGGTAGGCTGGCTTCTTGCAGACTTCTGGAGCTTCACAGAATCACAGAATGTTAAGGGTTGGAAGGGACCTCTAGAGATCATCTGATCCAACCCCCCTGCCAGAGGAGGTTCGCCTACAGCAGGTTGTACAGGATGGCGTCCAGGTGGGTTTTGAATGTCTTCAGTGTCGGAGACTCCACCACCTCTCTGGGCAGCCTGTTCCAGTGCTCTGCCACCCTCACATCTTCACACCTGTAGAATATGGCATGGACCGACCACATTAAGGCAGTGCAGTTCTGGACGTTGTTGGGACATCTTCCAAGGCTGTGTCTGCCTCACCCTGCAGGATTGCCCAGAGCGTTTTGTATTCATGTACAACTCTGTGCACAGACAGGCTGGCTCATGGCATCAACAGGGTAGCAACCCTCACAACGGATCTCACTGGCCCTAAAATCTGCACCACGTCAACTTCCTGCACCACTTTAAGAAAAAACTCAACAATACAAAACTTCCTGAACACATCTATTCTTGGAAACACTTACGTGACACAGAGCAGACAAAGCGCATTTGAAAAATGGGTTTCTGTTTGTCGTGAATGGGTGGTGATTATGAAAATAACAGCCCAGGCTAGGCAAATGTTTATCCTCTCTCCTTTAGGAACGGGAAAGCTGTGAGAGACTTTCAGAGCCTTTGAGCTGAGATGGAGAGCTGCTGGAGAGTCTTAGCCATCCATCCTCTGGCTTCTGAAGGAACATTAGCGCGTGCTCTGTGGTACCTGTGCTGGCCCAGGTAAGCCTTGCTTACTTTCTCTTACTCTTTATTGAAGCCACACTTGTATCATAAGCCTACCCCGGACAAGCACTGCTGGCAGAAGAGTGATGCTGAGAGAAGTCTCTGGAGGACTAAATTCCTTTTCTGGTATTCCACTGTGTGCAAACGCATCAAGTAGAGAGGGGAGGTGTTTCTAAAGCAGCAGGATTGTGTCTCATACTGTATCACTCTATGTGCATGGGACAATGCCATTTCCAGCAGCTAAAGCTTGAAGCTTATGTCACTGAGTAATTAAATATACAGTGTCTAATGATACCACTATCTAAGATATTGAGCCATGTAGTCTTACTAGTCTGTATAAAGTCAGATTAAGTTATTGATTTACCGACTATACCCTTTGTTTTCTCAGTCATAGCAATAGGATTAGCAGTTGTTTGAATTACTAAAGGACATAAAATCTGGCCTACAACACAGAAGATTGCATGTACTTACAGTCCCCCCTGCCTCCCCCTGGTATGTAAAGCATACTCTTATCAAAACGGAAAAGTAAAATGTTTGCCCTCAGGGTTTCCTGTGCCAGTTCACAGCTGGGGGAAATTAATGTTCGTGATGGCTATCAGAGGCTGGTGGGGATGAAGCGTGAACCAAGTTCTCAGTGGGTAATTTTCAATTGACTTTTGTGGTCTCAGAATTAAACCTGAAGTGACTGTCAGTTAAATCAGGAGTAATTTTAGGCAAAATCTGTCTACTTCCGTACGAAAGACAAATCAGTTGAAACTTTGCACTGGAGAAAGAAAGAAGGGATTAATTACAGTTAAACTGTTGCCAGAGCAATTCTGGTGAACAAGTAGTATCCTTGATCCGAGATAGAAATCACAGAATCATTTAGGTTGGAAATGACCTTTAAGATCAGTTAGACTTATCTGATTTCTTTCCTTATACATTGACACATACCAAGTACGCTAACTTCTGACTGAAGTCAGCCAGGCTGCTTGTGAACTAAACCTAAACCTACCCAAATCTGTTCCAAAATCACGGCAAAATTGGGTATGACTAGCTGCAAGCAAGCATAATCAGTGTCTGCTTCTTCATGTTAGGACGTGACATGAGATGCTAGTGAAATGCTTACCCATCTCATAATTAGTACTGGCTTTTTGAACTGTTATCATCAAATAAGAAGTCTGAGCTCATATGTGAGCATGGGGTAGGGATATAAAGGTTGGTGAGAACCAGATTCCACTTGAACTGCATTGTTATAAAGAGCAACGGATGTAAAAATAGTTTGCACTGATGTTACACTTTGAAAAGAGCCCTGTAAGAATGACAAGGGCCAATATACTTAACTATTTCTATATCCTTTATGACTTAAAGACTTAAGAAGAAAAAAATGTTCTAAATTCCCCTTCTGCAAATTTAGCCTTGTCCATAAGAGTCATGGTGAGTTATTCCTGGCTGTGACAATGCTAAAAATAAAAATAGCAGGCCATTTACCTCTTCTGGGATATCTGTCTGTAACTCCCTTGAAACCAGTGGAAATAACGGGAGATCTACCATTTATGGATTCAGCGTTACCATATAGAATTTGCAGTCGTGCTGATGTGAGAAGGAAGGGAATGCTGCTTTTCCCATCCCTATTGTGGTTGTGTAGGATTAATAGAATTAAAGTAACAAAGAGGTTTTTACTAAAATAAACAGAAGACTGAACATGCAGAGGGAACTGACAAATTGATTGGAGGAATGAGCCCAAACTTATTTTCAGACATCAAAGAAAACAGTGCTTTTCATAGATAATTCACTCCAAGTCCTTTTGTCATTCATGACACTTACTGTCCTGTCTGCCTCACTACATCTTTACTAGCTGGTGCACTAATGTTTAAAGAAATGCCAAGAAAACTGCTTCCTAATCAATTTTGTTGCAGGGGAAGGAAAGGATCCTATAGGGCTGGAGGCTGGGACTAAAAGTAAATGAAATGCTAAGTTCTGTTTTCAAGGAGACCTACGTACCGTCAGGGTTTGCATTTGCTTTGGCCTGACAAGACAGGCTGGCACCGGCGTTTTCGATGCTTTCATGTTGCTACTGAGGGTTGCATCTGGAAGAGCACTAAGAGCAGCCATGGGCAACGTGTCCCCGTTCTGCATCACTGCAAGGGGAGGCTGAGGACTGGGAAGCCCTGGAGAGCTGTTGGAGGCATGTGGAGAGAGCTGTCGGTCCAGGTATTTGCTCCCATTTCAAGTCTCACCCTCCTCCCCCTCCCTTCTTGACCTGCTTCATGGGCTGGTGCAGAGAAGGAGGAGGAAAGAGTAGACCCGGGGCTTTATTTCATTGATGAGTGCTCCAAAAAGGTAGGAAGACTGAAATGTGTATGTATAAAATCTGGAGGTGCTTACAGAGGCACCACAAGTCTGGGGCAGTATTTCTGTGTTTAACAGTTGCCCCCTTCCCTGTCACTCTCCTCAGCAGCACATTCATTGAAGGAATTGGCAGATTCTGTCCCGTTGGTAGTTAACTTAGCATTAGGGCTGCTGGAAATTCTGCAAATAATCCTCAGGGTACACGGAGGTCTTTGTCTGGTGATGTTGCCGTGCGCCTCTAAAACCGGTCTCGAGGGCACATATTACTTGTCTGTCACTCCAGCATCTGAGTGGGACTTCAAGGAGGGTGCTGAGGTCGGACAACAGAGCAAAGAGGTATTCATTTGCTGTTCTTTGCTCACGACTTTTGTTCAGGGGTACGACAGCATTGGGCTTGGGCTGCCCATGAGCACAGTGCTACAAAATGCGTTCAGGGCTAGGCATGGTGCCAGCTGCTTGCTGGGAAAGGGAAGAAAGGGAAAGAAAGGGAAAAGGGAAACACATCTGGGGCTGATGCTTCCCTCACTCACAGACACCAGCAGGAAACAAATCCACTGATGTAAGTGGGATTACATTGGTGCAAAGCTGCTACTTTTTGGACATTTTGGTGGCCAGTGGAAGGGTTGGTGGTCCTGATTTTTCCCCCATACCCACAGAGAACACTGGTATAAGGACAGAGGGAGATCAGGATGCACCTTCCTTGTCAAAGGAAAGCTACTTAGATGATGCTGGTGCCCTTCCACCAGCTGTGGGCTACTGCCCTGAAGTGGGAAACCAAGAAGATTATCCTGAAATGATGTAGTGGCCCTGGCCACATGAGGGATGGGCCTAGTTAAGTGCTACAGAAGGAAACAATTGTTTTGGCAAATGTCCGATCTACTGTTCTGGTTAAACCATGCCTAAGACTCCTTGGAAAGAAAAGTCTCAGTTCATTGATGTGGACTACCTATTTGGGAACCAGTTATTTTTTTCACTCAAACCAATGGCAATTTGCCCATTTCTATCCATAGAAGCAGGGTCATACCATTTTTATTCCATGTCAGTTGAAATAAAAATGATGTGTGACTTTATATCTGGCAGAGCTTAAAGCAACAAAAAAGAATTACTGACCATCTAACAATCTAATTGACAACCAATCGTCTCCAATTTGTTTTAGGGAAACAAGACAATTTCCCTCTTCACTATTAACGCTACGGTGCTGGTTCCCACTAGGTCTGCTTAGGGGACTGTTCATCTGCTCATTTAACTAGATTTTGTGTAAAATTAAGGTACTTTATATAGTACTTCTGCAGAATGAAGAGGACACTCAGCTAGCTAAAACTGTTGCATCAAAGCCCAGCAATCACAAGACTTGGATGCTTTCTATTCCATTTCAGTGTTTGTGGAAATCACTTATTCCAGATTGCCAACATATTGATTCAGTTCTAGTACCCCAGGGGGAAAAAGCTGGAAAGCTAAATCATCACCATACCCATCCGTTATCTATTTCAGGCTAGGTAGCACAAGAAATGGCATTTGTGCTGCAGATGTGTGATTCTGCCCCTTCCTTCTTCATCTGAAATGCAGCATCCTTACCCGTGTTCTCCTGGTACCAAGTGCAGACACAAAGCTGGTGGTTGTTTTACTTGTGATCAGTCAGGAGGAAGAACCTGGGACACTCTGTGGACAGAATATCAAGTTGGGTGTCCTTCACTGCTCCTGGCTGTTTGCAATGCAAATGGGAGGCTTTGTCTCACATAGTGCCATATCCATGGTAACCAAATGAAGACAAGTTTGCATTACTTCCTTAGTAAAGTGTAATCCTTCCCCTGGTAGATGTGCCAGAGGCATACGGAGTTAAAGGGACAGCAATGTATTTCTTGGAAATGGAAGCAGCCAAAGCAACTTCTGGCTTTTTTTTTTTTTTTTTTACTTTTTTCCCCCTGTTTCAGTTATTGCTGCCCTCACTCCTCCAGCCTCTCTTTCTGCTTTCTCTTTACCCACAGTCTAAGCTAACAATCATCCGTCCGAACTGTCAACTTAAACACCACTTCTTGGCAAATAGCCTTTCCTTGCCCTTCCTGTTATCTCAGGAAAAAAATAAATAATGGGGGAGGAAAGCCATGCCAAGAACACCAGTTCTTGTACTCCAGTTTTTCAGACTTGGGGTCTGTGGCAGAGCAGAGGCACAGATGCACCAGCCTGCAACTATTCCATTATATTAACAGCTGGATCAAGCCATACAGGTTGGAGCTTATCAATTGTCTTCTTTGTAATGGTTAAAAATTTTAGAAAGCCTTTTTTTTTCCTCTTCTGATCTGTTGGATATGGTGTGGGAAATATGTTTTTTTAATTATTATTTCTGGTTTTAATTCTAGTTAAAAGAGCTCAATTCCAGATTCAAAGAGCTTTGATTTTTTTTTTTTCATAGCATCATAGACTGTCTCCTTTGACCATCCAGGGTATGTTTTTTTGCAAAAGGACCAGATTCGAACTAAGTGTACCACAAAATTATTACTGTTGTTACTATTTACACTGTTGTTTTGTTTCCTTGCTTGTGACAACCTATGTACTGAAGTTATGCACTTTCCTTATATATCTGGGAGGCTTAAAATACAATTCTTGCTCTCCCTCTTTGGCACAATCTTATGCTGTTTCAAATGGAAACATCTTTAGCTATCGTTATTTAGCATTATGTTATGTTTCTTTTCAATTAAGAGTGAGCTCACATTGTGATTAAAATGCAGCATGATGATACCATCAGCTTCCAATGTGGTTATTCACAGTGAGCAACACTGTCTCAACCAGCCCCAGGACTTCTACTTTGAAAAGAGAAGAACAAGTTGATATTGTGGCCTCCAAGCAGGAATTTTACCAAAGGCTTCACATGGACAGAAATCTACCCAAATTTATATATACCAACATATGAGAAGGCTTGAAGTGTTGCTACAAGCTTTCACTACCTGGTGCACTACCAGAAAAGCTTCATTCCCTGGAGTACCTTCCTTTACGAGTTTTCACGTGGATGTTCCAGGGGTGTTTTGAATATCAAACTGAGTGTCCTTCATTTCTTTCAGTGCAAATGGCAGGCATGCTGAAGAGATAAAATAAATTAGTATCTTCCTGCAGTAGCTAGGATTTCAGTGTGCTTAACCACTCACAGGTTGATGGGCAGGGAAGGGTGACCTCAACTTCATTTAGCTGCCCAATGTCCGGGACTGAAGTTGAAGGCTGAAAAGGTTTTTGTCATCTTTTGTTTCAAGTAAGGCAGAGAGAAAACAAGAGTCCTCAGTCTTCAAGCAGTGGTTTGGCCCAGTAAATGGCAAGTGAAAAGAGCAAATACTATAGACCAGAAATTATGACTCCTCCTGCTTGAGGGCATGGTGCTAGTTGAATCTTTCTTCTGGAGAGATTCTTCTGGAATCTTTCTACTGGAGCAGAGGTGGGTAGATAGATACCGGGAGCTTTCACCTTTACAGAGGTGCCATAAAACCATAGCTAAGCTAGAATGCCAAACACAACCATATCTCATAAATGACTCTGCAGTAATAGTATGAAGGATCTTCTTAATTATTTTGCTCCCATTCTTTTCTTTTTTAAATTGTTGCCTAAACGCCGCAATTGATTCAGAAACTATATATGCATGAGTTCATAGAGTTGATAACAGAAAAACTTCTCATCCTAGTTATGGGATGTGAAAAAAGCATATTTTTTTTTTGTTCTGTTCTGTATTGCAAAAGCGTACTTAGTGTTTTGCTGTCACGCTGAAGCAGCCTGGTCACCATAAATATGTTCACATACTTTTCTGTATGGTAGTGGAATGTCTTCGGAATGTAATGGCTGCCTTAAGTCAAAGTATCTGAAATTTGCTGCTGCCTTCTAATTCATACCTGTATAACTACAAGTTTAGTTGCATATTTCTCAATACTAAAGTTAACCGTGTGCTGCCTACTCAAGTATTGGTGTACCTGGATATGGAGATGTTTGCATTCATAAATGTCTAAAGAAAGTGGATAAATATTAACGAAGTGTGATTGAGTAATCACTTGACAAATGGAAAGGGAAGAGTAATATTAACAGTGCTATTCAGTAGGTATCATACAGTGTGAGGAATATGATGTGAAGCTGATGAAGTTCAAGATCCTGTTTCAGTGAAACAAACACCAACTACTTTGCTGTAGTTGGTGGCAAGGAGAATGGTTCTGTTAAATGCTGGCAACCAAAGTGAGACAAATCTGTCTGGGAACCTGCCATAAACTGTTTATGTGTTTTTCAATTTTTAGAAACTTTTCATTTCTTGCATTCTGTAGTAAAGAGCTGGTATAAATTTCTCATTAAAGCAGAGCCCTTAAATTTTACCTCGAAACCTCCTTGGAGGGGAGGGGGAGAGGGAAAAAAAAGATATTTCTGAGATGTTCTCAGTGTGTTATCAAATGAACAAAACATACAGAACATGGAAACCAGCCAGTCATTCATTCCATCGACAGATTTGCCGAGCTAAATTTGCTTCTGGAGAGCAGTTAGAAATTAAAACACACAGATGATGAGTGGTGCTGGCACCCAAACTGTGATCAAGAGGACACTCTTGTCTGAAAAGATGTACCCTATCAGATTAATCATTATGTGTTAATTAATTTGAAATCAAAAGGATGTCTTCTGCTGTCTATGCACAGGAAATTAATGGTGATAGCACTAATTAAATGTAACGGAAGTTACCTCTGTATTTCCCACATCTGGGGCCAAATCCTATTGCCCTTCATGTTGTGTCGTTTCCAGTTCAGTCCTATTGTAGCATCTGACCCTCATTGTGCTCTGCTGTAAATGGCTATGCAAGTCATCAGGCAATGGAGAATCAGGCTGGTGTATTACTCAGCTGGGAAATGAGCTAATTTTGATTAAACTAGTCAAAACTTTGGCTTCTAACCCTGAGAAGGTGTGTCACTGTGTCTCCTCCACTGTGAGTCATCCTAACATGAAAAAATATTGCTTCTGTCTCACTCTCCCCCTTTATTCCCCCAAAACACTACTGTCCTTTCTTTGACCTCCTCATGCTGTCCAGGCACTTCTCCTGGCAACTTCTCTGACAGATGGGAGGCTCCATTTTCTTGCAGTATTTTTTTTTTTGACCAAATGCAGCAACAGGTATATTTTTCACCATTCATGTGTAACTGCAATGCTCCGACTGAAAGGAGTTTGGGAGGCCACAGCAAGTAGACAAGACTCTGGACTCCCTCTGCCCAAGGATTCAGAAACACAGTTCATGCTGTATATCCAATCATCTGCACAAAGGAGATTTCTAGCCTGTTCCTTCAGGCTTTTGCTCATGGCTTTTTATGAGTCTCAAGGTCTCCTAAAAGGTAATAATAGAAAATAAATCAGTTGAGTGTACCAACCCAATGACAAATGATTAACTGCAACTAAAAATCTGTGATTTCAAAGAATGTCGAGTATCTTGGTTTATTTGTCCCAAGAACATTCACAAAGGGAACAGGAAAACAATTTTTTCCTGCCCCAATCATTGGTAGTTGGCTTTGTAAGATCTTTTGTCTCTGGTGTCACATCTTGGATTTTATATTTGACTATAGCAGACTCCTTTTGGTTTTCAAACCAGGAGAGGTATAAAAGCACTTCTTTTAGCTGCAGTTCACCTTGGTGGATGGACTTTTAGCTCAGGAAGTGGTGTCAGTGTCCCAGGCAATGCAGATCAAGCGTCTTAGCACAGCTAAGTGGAGATGTCTCCTTAGTGGCTTCTGAGCTGTGCCTTCCTTGAACCAACACTCTCAGGGTCAGACAAAAAGCCTCCCAAATTCACTAAATAAATCAGCTTTTAGTGGGTGTTCCCTTTCACCACCACATCCACTGATACCAAACCACTTAAAAGCTGCTCTTGTGTGGCTTAATCCATTTTTCTCTCTGAATGTTTTTGACATGGCCTGGCATGACATCTATCATTGTATGCAGCCCCTTCTCCTCACCCCTTCTCATCACCTCAGGAACAACCCTGCCTTGATGTGATTAATAATTGCATTGATGGATGAGAGAACGTTGCCTTACTGGGTTGCTGGAGCAATTTTCACAGTCTAAGAGGCAGCACCTGGACAGCTATGTCGGTGGCATCATACCAAGTTCACTTTTGGTTGCAAATGCATCTGAAAATGTGGGAAAAAGTTAATTTCCGAAGGATATGGGAATTGATAGGGAACAAGATACCCCAACGCTAGTCATGTCAGAGGACTTTAAATTTTCTGTTACAGAGGCACTGAAAAGAAGAAAAAGAACACATTATTACACAGATCAATGTACAAGTTCCCGCTGGCCCAAAATCTTACAATTCAAATGAATATAATTGGAAAGAGGTATTTTGCATTGTACACAGGAAACTGAAGTAGAAAAGAAAGAGGAGACTTACCCACTCAAGAAGGAACTCATGTTTCCATAGTACCATCCCAAGGGATTTAGTCTCAAAAATAGCATCCCACTGTATGATGGACAATAGACATCTCTATTGACTGACAGACTCTAAAACCGCTGATGATGCTTTACGATAGGTAAGGGCAGGGAATCCTTTTCTTTAGTTTTCAGACTTGATTTGTGAGATGGTATCAGATCCAGGCCAACGGATCAGCCATAGCTTTGAGATGAACAAGGGAGGAATTCTGTTATGCAGCAGAGCATGTGCATCTAAGATGTACGTAGATGAAGACTCACCACTATCAAAAGTGGTAGACCAGCACTGCTTGGCAAGACTGGAAAAAAGGGTTCTGCAGATTCTCAGCAACCCCCAGTGACTGAGGGTAATGTCAGGGTTTTTTTTTCTGCACTAGTGTGCTCATACTGGGGACGAGCATTGGCACATTGCTCTTAGTCACTAACTCCATCTTAATTTTCATTCTCAATCTTCTGTTCTTGCCCACAGAGGTTCTGGTGGAATCTGTGCACCTGTTTGTATTTCCTATTGAAATGTTAAATTTGCACAAATCCATTGTTTCCTCAGGCTTGTTTTTAAGTGTCAGGTACTTAAATTGATATTCAGTATAATGCTTGTGGTTTAGGTTTGCCTCCTTTCTCTTAATTGGATGCGGAAAGATCAGCACATCTTGTGAAATCTGATCCTTTTTTTCATCAGAGCTTCACCTTTGTTCTACTGTTCTCACTTCTACTTGAGTAAATGTACCACTTGTCAGGGTACATCACCTAACACCTAGCATCGTCTCACTAGCCATCCCAGAGTGCTGTGTTTAGTCCAAGGCTTAGGCTGCTGCCTCAGTCAGTGGAGAAAAGTACCCTCAAACTCCAAAGAGCTCCTTGTCTCTTCCTCATAGCGCAGGTGAACTGCCAGGGAGGTACTTTCATTGATCATAAAGGGAACCTAAAAGACTGTTTTAGAGAAAACATGCTGGTTTACTTAATCTTCAGTGCACCAGTAATGAGCTTTCAGAGTTACAGCTAGGCAAAGATTGACAGTCTTAAAACAACTCTGTTGCTTGGTAGCATAGCAAAAACCAGAGTAACCTTGCAAATCCATATATACTATATTTTACATGTCAAAATCAGATCTCTAAAGATTCGAGTGTAAAGACTTCTGATTGGTGCGGTCTCTCCATGTCTTTTCACTGTATTAATGAGAGTTGCACCATTAAATCATGATAATGCAACAAAAATTCTCCCGCTTTATCTTACGTCTGACTGAGCCATCTTGCAGATCAGCACTTCCCTCTGTCATGGAGAGCAAGGCAGCTGCTTAAACTGATGGTCTCAGTGGCTTTGGTTGAACCTGAAGGAAAAGAAGCCTGCCCTTAGCATTTTTCAGCAATGAACTGATTGCTTCTGAGCCACCTTTGCTTACCTTCAGGTTGAAAAAACAAATGGAAAGGCAGGGGAGCTGGAATCTGTGCTTGGCTCTGCTGCAGGCTTCCTGTGTGGCCTTGGGCAAACAAGGTTAATCACTTGTGCTGTGCTTACCCTGCTTGGTAAACAGGATGCAATGGTCCTCCCTCCACACAAGAGCAGACTTTCTCTCCCATTCCAAGCTATGCAGGAACTGTGCATCAGGATGCATTAATGCAGAATCAGAAACGCTACTTTTCAGTTTTCATTAGGACAGCTAGATACTTGCGGAATATGGGCAACTGGCAGACAATAGAGACAAATTAATAATTCAGGATTTTATTTTGCTTTCCAAATTCTGTTAAAAAAAATCCCTCAGATTATTAATGGAAATTACTAGACCTTTCCCCCAATATTTTGCATGCATTCCAGAATTCACCAAAAATGAAGCTGTAAAATGAGGTGGTTAATTGCTATAAACTGATCTGGCAATACTTTACCTAAGTGCTCTATTTTTTCTTTTTAAAAGACTCTGTAGAAGAAAATATTCATCACTGGTTGAATTCTTGTGTTTTCTAAGTTTGGATTATATTACTGCTTACCCATTCGTTGCATTATTTCTCCAATAGGAAATACAACGTCTGCAATATTGAAGTTTCCTGTAGGAAAATTGTGACCCCTGAAAATTTGTAACAAAATATCTTGCAGTCACTCATTCCAACCAAAGAATGAGCTTTTTATTTTGTTGAACTGCATCAAAATACTCTTTCACAACTCATCAGTCTGAACTGATGTCTTGCTTATGACCTAGTGCCTCATGAGAAATGTATCTCAGTGCTCTGTTCAGTTCCATGGTATTCTTTGAAGGATTGCATTTCCTGTCATGTGTCTGGATAGCTTTCTGGTCAAGCTATCTGCTATATCATGGGAATTTCACAATGCTGGTGTTCCAAGGCAGATGTAGCCTGCTGCATGGCCATGATTTATGGCGCAAACTACGGTTATGCATAACTACAACTCCGTGAAGCAATGTGCTACCATAGGGAAATACAATTTAACCTTGATCTAACTTAAACTTGAATATATTTTGTTCACCAAAATTCTGATTTTTTAAATGTTTTTTTCCTTACTTGGGATAAAAATAAAGTCTGAAAGACTGGTATTTACCATAAACCCTTCAGTATGACTTCATGCATTCACTGCTTAAGCAAATGCAGCTGAAGTGCACTTAGTTAGAGGCAGAGTTGCACCAGGGAAACAAACAAAAAAAGACACAGCCTTAGGAATGATGTTTGGAGATATGGTGAGGAGCAAAAAATAGCAGTAATCTTATGTAACAGTTGTAGCAGCATTTTCTAGAGGCAGGCTAAGGCCAAGTCAGCAAAACTCATGCATAGCAGGGGTTGCTATTATTATTGGTGTCATTAATAATTACCATGTCAACATGAGGACAAAGATCAGCTGAGAGCTATCATACAGCTGCCTCTTATGAGGTGCACTGGAAAGGCTTTTGCTTCCATTCCTCTCACTCCTGCTCTGGGTGAGCTGATTTAGTTAGATTCTTAGTAAAATTTAAGTTCAGAAGTGGCAGACTTTACTCATGCAAAATGCTAACATTTCACGGTATTTGCCTTAAGTGCAAACACAAGATTTGAATCTCAACACTTAACAGAGGCCTATGTATGTTGAGGAAAAAGTAGGTGATGTTCACAGGCAGCCCATGGCTCGCCATCCCCACTCAACTTGTCCATGCCCTGAGTGCCCTGTGCTGTGCCTGCCCATTGGGCTGCCTCCCTGATCTTGTCTCTTCTCAGGAAAGACCAGGCATTCTTTGGGGGGATTTAATTTCTTTGTCTTTTTTCATGTTTGGTTTTTGGTTTGTTTGTGTTTTTTTTTTTTTTTTAATCTTACAGTCTATCTATAAGTGGGGATAAACCACAAGGCCAAGAGCAGGCAGGTAAGAGAGAACATAGTTTGTCATTTCTAATAAGGACCACTTCACTACAAAAAATCAAGCACCACAAATCTCTGAAGGCAGGGGCTGTGGGGAAAGCTGATATTCATGGATAAGCTGTACATCTTTTCCTCTGTTTGGAGCTGTAATGAGAAGATTCTCACATGAGGTCTTCAACAGAAAAGTCTCAGGTGCACATTCTTTATCGGCATAAATTTATTTTCTTCTGTTGAAGGAGTGGAGGTTTCTAGGATGGATTTGCACAGTGATCTGGACGTTATGGTACAAGAGTTTCAGGTGACTGAAATTCTGCCTGACCTGAATGTAGAACTTCTTGCTTGTTCTCACTTACTTTCCTGACCTGCTGAATGTAGTGAATTCAGAGATTATTTTTTTCTTAGGAAATGAGACAGAAGCCCAAATCACCTCACAGCTCCTCACATATTCCTGAAAATTTCCACCTTCTTAGTACTTTTGGAAGCCCAAAATACTATTTATCAGTGCTTCCATATCTACTCTTTTTGTTTATTGGGTTCACAAGTAAGAGATGCAGTTATACAATATGCGATTTAATCTTGTCTCCTGTTAATCAGAGACTACTGAGGCTAAAATGCCTTATCTTCCCTCAAGTATCAGAGGACACATTTTACTTCGCAAAATATATTATTCATAAGCAAAGATATACTTAAGATGTGCAGTAAACAGAGCACCAATTAGCACCACAGTTGGTTAACAAAGTATTTTTTGTTTGTTTGTTTGTTTTCATAAGGTTTTCTGACAGATTTCTAAAGGGCATTATTTCCCCCGAAGTATCTTCCAGTTTGGTAATGAGATTCAGTGTTTCTTGTGTAAGGAACAAAATACTTACACAGATCAGGAAATGTAAATACTGTACCCTCCCCATTACTATATCTGTGACCTCTAAAATACAGAAAACAGTCTCTAATATTTAAAATGTCAAGCTCTCTCTTGAGGAACTTCTCATGACAGTCTTCTCATTAGAGAAAGAAGTGGAGACTCTAACCATGAGTGAAATGGCCCATCTTGCACTACCTGCAAAGTTTGTCCAAGTTACAAGGTGGACACGGGCTCCTGAGCCATTTGCTGCCATTTGGATGGCTTAGCCTCGGTAATGGTACATTAGCATGTCCTTGGCCCACAGCAATGCAGGATAATTTAACTTACTTTAACCTACAGCAAAAGATAGTTAAGGTTTATCTGGTTTGAGACTACAGCTACACCAGCTACTGTCTCTCACATAACTTGCAGTAACCTATCAAGTTCTGTCCATTTGATCATGAGTCTCAGCCCTTGATTTTTTGGTGGCTTGCTACTTCTTACATTTCCTACAAACATCAGGTTTCTCATAATTAAATTATTTACTTAACACCCTGGCCAGTGTTTCTCAGTGCTAGGTTTTTAATTTGGCATCACTTGTGTTCATTCAGACCCAACAACATGAAGTATTGAGGAAATCACAGCAGCAGACAGTTTGTGGTATAATGTTTTGTTGCAGAGAGGAGTGCCTACGTGCTGTTAGGGAAAAATTACATTAACGCTTACTTTCAGATCTTATTTTTTACATTCTCAAGCATTTTTATAGTGAATCTACAGCTTCTGTTGGAATGTAAGTAGGAAATGGTATACAACAAGTTGCTGATTCTTATTCAAATTATGCTTAGTTTGCTGCTAGAAAGTTTTGTTTATGTTGCCACAGCAAATTACAAGATGTCAGTAACCTTTATGTTCTCAATTTGGATGGATATCCTTGCACTGAGTAAGCCATAAGGAGCTTGCGTTAGAATTTATGAGCAGAAGAATATCCAGTTGAAAATGTGAAAGGATGTTTTCTCTTTCTTTATTGACACAATTTTGTTAAATAGGAAAGAAAACTTCAAAATATAGACAAAAAATATTCATTTTGTGGAATGCAGAAGGATATCTGCTGTGCTCTTAGGCAAATGCTACCCCAGCTTTCAGAGGATCAACAAGTGTGTTATTTCAGTGTTAGGAGGGAAAGTGACAACTACAGGCACTGCATATTTACATCTGACTGCCATTTCATTGTCATGAAATAATGAAATGTGCACCTTACAGCTCA
Source organism: Chionis minor (assembly GCA_013398295.1). Classification (NCBI taxonomy): domain Eukaryota; kingdom Metazoa; phylum Chordata; class Aves; order Charadriiformes; family Chionidae; genus Chionis; species Chionis minor. Next base: position 5,135 of record VZSF01005499.1, on the reverse strand, counting down.
TAGGTGTAGCACACTCAGAGTCCAGTGAACAACGTTAGCAGTTTTTGGACAAGTATTTTCTCCTCCAGAAACTCTTGCGATTGACCTGCAACTGTCTCACTCCTCTCAAACACATTTATAGCATGACGCAAAACCTAGAGAAATCAATAGTAAAATACTTACAACATCCCAGTTAATTACGCCTGACAAACTGTTACACACAAAAAAGTTGTGCCAGCATGTCCTGTAATGAAAATTCAAAATAATATATTTTAATTGCTTTTTTTTACTAAAAATTCAGGGATTGAAAGTTAATTTCATAGCATTTGCTGTATGTGTAACTCCAACGGCTCTGCAAGATACAGTAGAACACAATTCATAGTGCTTACTTTTAAATAGCAGGGTCTTAGAGTGTACAGCTACTGGTTTATGAAATATAAGGGCAGTTATTTTCCCCCTTTTTTTGACACGTATTGCATTTATTTATTACTAACATATACTGTGAGCTGAGCTTCCCACAATGGTATTGTTCTGCAACTTTGCGACTTGAACTAAACTGTTTCCTTATATAATGCAATCAGTCTTTTGGTCTTTTTTCTAGTTTGACGCCTTTCTGTTTTGAGGGGGGAAAAAAAGTAAGAAAACAAATAATTTTTATTTCTTCTTGTTTGCAGTTTCCTTGTCAGTACCAGAAATGGTACAAAAGACTGTGCAAAGCTACAGGAGGTAGGTGTCAGACACCATAGAGATCCAGCATAAAGTTTTTTTTTCTTCCTTTGCATTATGACAAAAGGAGGAATTTTAGGCTTTTGTGTTCAAAAATCTACCTATCCCTCAAGGCCTGTTTAAGATGTGAGCTCATGGATAACCTGCAATGATTAAAAAAAGAAAAGATCAAAAAAAGAAAAGATCAAGGCAATGCTTCCACTGTATATAAACATTTGCTACTGATCTGGATAGGTATGTGTTGGTAAAGTTAAGCTTGAGTGTAACAAAAGCATGTCATCTTACCTGTTGAGAAAGACTACCATGCACAGGATGTTCCTTTTGCAGTGAGCAGGCTCTGAAAGCACTTATTTCTCTGCAGATTAGCGGCTACAAACACAACGAGAAGCGAAGCACAGGTGCCACTCCTGCTGCTGCAACTCAGTGTGCCTTGTCTCTCCAAAACTTTGTTAAGAGCAATTATATCTTTTGAAGTAGGTGGCTAGAGAAACCGTGCTCCCTGAAGGTCCCCCAAAGACTCACCATCTGTCAAAAGTGAGCCATTCTGCCACCTTTATAATTAGCATTTACTGATACCTCACACCTACGTTCTCACACCTACTGCAACATACTGTTCTTGAGAATAAGTGTATCGCCACACTCTTTTTCTAAGGCACTGCTATTGTGTATCATTATAAACCAAGAAAAAATGCAAATGTTTACTCCAGGAGGAAATCATAATGACATCCCACAGGAGCACATGAGTAAACGCATTTCATTGTTGCTTTTTTCCAAGCAGGTCCCTGCAAGAGTTTTCAGAAAGTCCGGTTATGTCAACATGCAACAGTGTCAGCTCTTCCCACTCCCTCACTGGTGCACCCCAGAGGTTAGTTATTTCCATGTATTTCCATTACTGCTAGGAATACAAAGAATTAGCCCATTTAGAGATCAACAAATGTGAGTAAAACTTTGAATAAGCAGTTTGAGGTCTTAGTTTGTAAAAGGCATCTCCTCATTTATTTTAAGAAGATCAAAATGACCATCTTAATAACAGGTGTCTTGTCTCAAATGCATTTGTACCAGCGAATAAAGAAACCTACCCAAAACTGCAGTGAGCTTTGAAGCCACTGGAAGGTAAAAGGCTGTGAGGTCTTATGGCAGCTGCAGCATGCCTCGTCTGTACTGTGTCTAGAGAGAAGTGAGCCTGCAGAGCTGTGAACCTAAATCTTTTCTTAATGTTCCTTTTGCTAAACTACCTGGATCCCATGCCGCCAAGTCCCTTTGCAGGGAGGAACATGTGTTAATCTCTTAGCAATGTGACCAATAATGACTACTTTCACTTAAGCAGTAGTCTCCACAACTGCGGAAAAGAAGGGAATAGAATTATTTAACAAAAACAGAGACACATGATAGTTACTGCAAGACAAAAGTGGTACCGAGGCAATGGTGTAAATAATCCTGATGTTTTCACCACAGCATCACTGAATGGCTGGCACTCTGGGAAAAGGATCCAGTGGAGATACTTCTTGATTTGGGGTTTGGTACAGAAGAACCTGATGTCTGCACTAAAATCCCTCCTCGGTTCCTCAGTGGTGCTTCTGTAGCAAAAGGGATCAACATCCGAGTGTTTTTGGAAGCTCAGAAGCAGCGGATTGACAATGAGAGACCAAGCTTACATGGTAAGGAGAGACATTCTGAGAAAAGCAACAATTTGAGCCAGGAGGTAAAATGAATAGCAGGGGGGACTGGAGAGGATAAAGAAGAGGCTTACGAAACGAAATGCATGAAAACTAGACATGTATTCAGGAGACATTGAAGATCCTCATTGTGGCATTGATACTTCCTAATCTGACTGAAATACAGTTTACCTCTTCTCAGCTGTGGACTCTGATTTATGTGCTGGAGCTACCAGCTTGTGGCATTTTAAAACATAACTGCCCATCCCCTCACTCTACCCCCCCATCAGAGACTGTTGTTGGTGTCGCAGAAGCTGCAAATTGAACATGGGTCTGTCGTGGTTTGGCCTCAGCTGGCACAAGGAACCACGCAGCTGCTCATCCAACCCCTTGCAGCAGTGAGGAAAATTGGAATAAAAAGACAAAACTCATGGATTGAGATAAAGGCAATTTAACAGAACAGCAAAGGAAAACAGGCAAACAACAATGACACTGACAGAGGAATGTACAAACAGGGTTACTGTACCACTGGTGCACCAGCTCCCCCCTAAAGACTGGGCATGGCTTCATGTGGTATGGAATACTTGTGCTGTGTCAGATATTAACCCTGTCCCTGCCAGAACCAGGACATTATCCACCCCTTATTCTATACCATCTACGTCATGCCCATACCTTACAATTTCCTGTTAATTACTGCTGCTTTTCACTGCCTTATATATGTATACATACAAATGTAATTCCCTTAGTCTATGGGCCATCATTCTAAAAAAAATATTGTCCATTGAGTTTGTTTAATCTATAACTTTAGGCTCCCTGTGTTAGAACAGTCTCTCAGGGCAGGTGAGACGGTGTGCGCTGCTGGACTGTTGCATGCTGTGTTTGGAGCTCATGGCTGATGTATCCAATGTGGTCCCATGGTCCACGGGCTGAAGATGTCAGTCTCAAGGAAGCTGCTGGGCGCAGGCTGTTGAGGTCAGTTCTGATTCCATCACCACTGCACTTTACTCAGTTTTACTAGAGTTCATCTGACATTAGTTTGGGTGATTCTTACTGCAGTAAAATTGATAGCAATTATAGTAATGATGACATACAGTGGCAGCATTATTTAGCCGTTAACATCATACAATTTGATTTATTGGCTATTCTCACCTAAAATCAGATTCCCATGGGGTACACATTGGACCTCCCCATCCTTTTGCATTACCCACCAAGTCCACCCAGGTCCTTGAGAAAAAGCAATCCCTCGGATGGGTTTGCCTTTGCCTGAGGCAGGACTAACCCAGACTGTCTTCCCCAGCATGTTCCTCATACACACCACAGGGACTTTATCCCCTTCTACAGTGCATGAAAATTTTGATTGGGCAGGGCCAGCTCGATTGGCAGATCCTTTGGTGTTGACTAACCAGGTAGCTTTTGCTCAATGTGTATCCCAATATTTTAAGGTCCCACCACTCGTGGCTCTCAGTGTAGTTTTTAACAATCCGCTGCATTGCTCTATCTTCCCAGCAGCTGGTGCATGGTAAGTGATGTGATAGACCCACTCTTTGGCCCAGGTGTCTATAATGCTGTTTCGGAAATGAGTCCCATTGTCTGATTCAATTCTCTCTGGGGTGCCATGTCGCCATAACACTTGCTTTTCAAGGCCCAGGATAGTGTTCCGCGTGGTGGCATGGGGCACAGGGTATGTTTCCAGCCATCCGGTTGCTTCCACCATTGTGAGCACATAACAATTGCCTTGGTGGGTTTGTGGCAGTGTGATATAATAAACCTGCCAGGCCTCCCCATATTTGTATTTTAGCCATCGTCCTCCATACCAAAGGGGCTTTAACCGCTTGGCTTGCTTGATTGCAGCACGTTTCACATTCATGGATAACTTGTGCGATAGCGCCCACGGTCAAGTCCTCGCCTCAGTCACGATCCCATCTATATGTTGCACCTCTACCTTGATGGCCCAAAGCACTTGTGCGATAGCGCCCACGGTCAAGTCCTCGCCTCAGTCACGATCCCATCTATATGTTGCACCTCTACCTTGATGGCCCAAAGCATCATGGGCCCACTGAGCTAGGAATAATTCACCTTTATGTTGTCAGTCCAGATCCACCTGAGACACTTCAATATCAGCAGCCTGATCCACCTGCTGGTTGTTCTGATGTTCCTCAGTGGCCCAATTCTTGGGTACATGGGCATCTACATGACGTACTTTCACAACCAGATTCTCGACCCGGGCGGCAATATCTTGCCACAGTTCAGCAGCTCAGATGGGTTTACTTCTGCACTGCCAATTGTTCTGCTTCCACTGTTTCAGCCACCCCCACAGAGCATTTGCTACCATCCATGAATCAGTATAAAGATACAATATTGGCCATTTTTCCCATTCCGCAATGTCCAAAGCCAGCTGGATGGCTTTCACCTCTGCAAACTGGCTCGATTCCCCTTGTCCTTCAGTGGCTTCTGCAACTCCACACAGCAACCTTCCACTTTTGATGCTTTCCCACAATCCAGCAGGACCCATCAGTAAACAGGGCATATTTCTTCTNACCTCCTCCTCTGGTGATATTCCAAAATCTCTCCCTTCTGACCAATCCATAATCACTTCCAGAATTCCTGGACAACTAGGATTTCCCATTCGAGTTCATTGAGTGATCAGTGCAATCCACCCACTCCATGTAGTATCAGTTGCATGATGTGTGGTGGGGACCCTTTCTTTGAACATCCAGCCCAGCACTGGCAGTTCAGGTGCCAAGAGGAGCTATGCTTCTGTACCAACTACTTCTG
>VZSF01005486.1:17917-188473 GCA_013398295.1 Chionis minor | reverse complement strand
AAGAGCAGAGTAGAGGGGGAGAAAAAGGGACAAGGGAGAAAAAAGGAGAAAGGAGAAAAAGGGAGAACAAGGAAAAAGATAAATAGGGACAAGCTCTTCTCATCTTTGCACCAAACACAATTAGCAAGGGTTGGCTCAGAGCTTTCCATGAAGGTAATAGGAGAAGAAGCCTCCCCCAGATAAGTGAGAAGGACTGGACACAGCTACCATGCGGTCATTGCCCCTTTGCCAGTTTCTGTGTTCTTTGATGTCCACACACTGGAGCAGATATAATAGTCTTGAATCTGTACAGGAGGATCAAACTGATTTTCTGCTTGGCAGAAGATTTGTGTCTTGTCTTTGGAAACTTTTGTCCGGTTTCCAAAATGTAATATTTTGTTCCTGTGAAAAATCTGAAAGCACACAAAACACCATAAGAAAACTGTGGAAGAATAAAAAAAAATAATTAGTTTTCTCTGCCTGTGTCTTTCCCGTCACAGTGATTTCAGACGGGTGCATTCAGAAGCACAATAGAATGGAGATCTACTGTATTTATAGTGAACAGCTTGTCTTTTCCCCTCTTCAAGTATAATATCTTCTATGGAAATATCTGAGAACGTGTAATAGAAGGTCGTGTCTTGCTGAGCTCTTAAGTGTAGTTAAACTCCACCCTTCACCCTTCTTTCCATAGAAACACAGCCTTCTCAACTACACTTTACTGATGTTTAGAAACTTCTCCAGAACTCTGTTGTTTTATTTCTGTTCATGTTATTGCACTTTTCCATGAAGAATGCTATTATTTTAAGTACCTGAAGGCCTAAGCCAAGAAGACCTTGGCTTTTGCTCCACTGGGCAGGATAATCAATGTGAAGAGTCAGTTGGTTCTGTTTGCATTAAATAAATTTATGAGCAAAGTTCCAAGGGAGGTAGTTGCGGGTTGAAAAAGAGGAAAGAAGATAACTCTTCTGCACTTATTATATAGGGATTTCATCCTGGAAGGAATCAAGTGCCTTGTCAGAATGGGAGGCAAAGGTCCCCTGGTCCTATAGGAATACTGTGTTAGCATCTTAAATGCAATGAGGGAACATTGCTGTTTTGTATATACAAAGCAGCAGGATCCCAGCTTCAAGTTGTAGGATCCTGTTCTATTGTTTCGAAAAGAATGTTCACTTTTGATTGAAAGAAGTTAAGTCAAGTGGTGACAAAGTCCTTTCACACATAATCTTATCATTTCCTACCAGAAACACAAAGTTAAATAACATTCCTACTAGTCAGTTATTATACTAGATACTATACGTGTGAGCTGGACTGCTTTGCATTGTTTCTGAGCAAGCGTGGTTCTCTGTAAGCGCCGTTTATTAACTAGGCCATGGCCTGTGAAACAGGAAACACGATTATAGAATAAACAGAGCTAGTCTCAGGTTAATAGAAAGGAAGCAGCAATTTCAGTTTCAGAGTTTCCATGGTTACCTGTCATCCACATCAAGGGCCTGCAGGTTGCACTCCGGGACTTTAGCCAGCTCACTGATAATATCACTGTAGCCTGCAGCAGCAGCAATGTGCATACATGTTTTGCCATTCTCGTCATCATAGTTTATTATTGATGGTCCCTGGTAGTGGTCCAGAATGATGGAACACAGAATCCTGTTGCCACTCTGGCAGGAAGTTCAGAGAAGAAAAGTATTTTACAACGGAGCTCATACCAAACTGCATTTTCTCTGTTAAGAAGGCTAATTACAATAATGTAATTATTCTGTTTTGTGTATACCAGACTCCCCAGGTATGAAAGCCAAAAGTTCTCATCTCCTGCTGGGAATTGGGTTTTGCTTTATGAATTTCCTAGAACACTTTGAACACTGGAAAAATAATAAATAATGGACCACTGCAGATATCTCCAAAAGTTACAGAGTGTAAATTACTCAACAGTTTTCTCAGAAGTAACTTGGGGTTTTTGCTGTTTTGCTAAACCAGAGTCCAGAAAGATATGAGCCTATATTTTCTTAGAGAAATTTATGGTTGGAAACCTCAAAAGACCAACCCACTTCAGTAAGCCTGTTCAAGTACACCTGTCAAATATTTGCTCAAGTGGTTCCTGAAAACTTTCTTAGCTAGTTTGCTCCAGCGTTTTACTGTCTTAACAGAAAGTTGACATTGTTCTCTAACCTGCAAATGAAACTGAATGTTTTATTTCCTAATGTGGACATAGACAAAAAGATTTAATGAGTTTTTTTTAGAACAACATAGAAACAAAAATCTGGAAAGGTCTTTCTAGATCATCAAATTCAATCCCTGCAATCACTTGCAGCTTTCATCCTTGCAGCATCATCCCTTTCATAAACTTACTGTGTCCATTAAAAGCAATTAGTTTTTTTTGTCCCCACTCTTCCCAAAGGAAGGCAGTTCAAGAACTTGTTTGCTTTAACGATTAGTATCTCTAATTTCTATTCATACTAATGGCTGATTTATGTCCCTTTGTTTCTGTGCCAGCATTATTATTTAAATTAAATAATTCTTTTCTTTAACTGCCATTTGTTCTTCAGACGTATTTATAGACAAACATTATATCCCTTCTGAGCTGTTCTCTTGCTCTTCTAATCAATCAAGGTCTTTTAAGTTTTCCTTGTAAAATATGCTTTCTATTTCTCTCATCAACCTACTAAACCTTCTCCTTTTGTGTTTTAGTTGTGTATCCTTGGAGAGGGGTGATTAAAATTTTACTGAGTCATACACAGACATTTTTGCCAGGTCTTTGTATGGTGACACTAGCTCTTTCCTGTTTGTGTTAGAAATACCTCTTTTGTTATGTCACAGGACAGCATTTGCCTTCTTCACAGCTGTGTCCCATTAGAATCTCTTCGTAATTTTGGAATAACCCTTTACAACTTGGTACTTCTCTTCCATAGTCATTTCCAAACATAGAGTTTCTAGTTTCTGGGAGGACCTCCTGTTATTAGCACCCAAGTGCATGGCTTAAGCATTTTATCCTATTCAATTTTTCCCATTTGTATTACTTTAGACTTGAAGGCAATCCAGGATCTCCTGTATGATATCCCCATTCTTTCCTGTTAATGTCTTCCGGTTTTTTGTTATTGGCAGATTTCATCAGAAAGCCCCTGTATTTTGTGCCAAATTATATGAAAATACTAAGCAAGATTGATTCCAAGCTTTATTCCTGAAAATAATTTCCTTCCAGCCTCTAGTCAACATTTGCTCTTTACTTCTTGGTTTTAAGATACAACTCCTTTTGCTTCTCCATACTTCTGCTCATTATTTTGTAAGATGCCTACTTATTCTAAATATATATTTTAAAGATCATAGAATCGTAGAATGGTTAGATTTGGAAGGGACTTTGAAGACCATCTAGTTCCAACCTCCCTGCCATGGGTAGCCATCCATTAACTCTCAAGCCTCTTCTACACACTTTCCTTCTCTGCTCTTGGGATACAGATTCCTGCTACATTTTGCAGCATTGACAGGATACATTCCAGGTCTCTGAAACCTGATGGTCCCAAAGCTTCTCAGCTTCTCTGAAATCAGGAATTTTGTCTTGTACTTTGTTTACTCACCTGTTTAATTTAGAGTCTACTCATCATCATGCCATCCAAGCTTATTTTCTATGACCAGGCATTTTATAACGTTCTCATTAACCATGTTAAAATTGTTATTAATTTATAGTTGTCTGAATAGCTAATGAAAAAGGAGTGTTGATCTTCATATTCAGGAATATTGAGGTCCTATGAATAATTGGTTTTATTCTCCAGTCCCTATGCCAAATGTCAATGTCCTCCATACCAGCATAATTCTGAGTTACATTTTTTGGTCACTAGCATCAGAGAAATCTCTAGTGAGGCTGACTGAATCTAGAAGTCTATTATATACTTCTAGTACTACCACAATAAAGATCTATCTCTTAGCATCCTTCTCCAAGTCAGTTTTGATATAAACAATTATTAACATGCAGTATCTTACTATTTTTGTATTTGTGTTCTAGTAACACTACTATTCCTCTAATTTTATATGGTCTTGTTAAGTCCAAATTTCACATCCTACACCTACGGGTTCAGTCCTCGGTGTTCTTGCACAACTCTTAGCATTTGCATTAGAATTTCCCACTGTTCTTACTGGCATTTTATACATTTACCAACTGTTCTGTCTCCCACCTATCTTCCATTTTCTAGACTAAACAAACCATTTCAACCTCTCTTCATGGGTCAAGTTTTTCCACCCACTTATCATACTTGGTGCCTGCTTTTGGCCTCTTTCCAGTTTGTCTACAGCTTTCTTTAGCCATGGCATGCCAACAACATAATGACCCAGCAGAGGCTTCTCTCCTGACATTGCAAATGACATTGCTACTCCCTGTAGCCCACATGTGTCACAATTCTGTTAATATGTCTCAGAATTATGTTTGTTTTGTATCAACACCATAATTTAAACTCCTACTCACTTTGTAATCCACTAGTCTAGTGGTGTACTACTCTTCAGTTTGTGCAGCTTTCATCTTTCACAGTTCTGTACACAGTGCTATTTCATTAATTTCAGTTCATTCCTACAATTTTTCAAAATAATTTTGAATTTCATCCTCACCCATGAAGTGCTTGGTGCCCCTCTAATTTGGTTCTAGCTGTGGGCTCTTTACATGTTCTGTATTTTGTCACCTCATTATGGAACAAAAAAACCCCCATTCTTATGATAAATCCTGAGCTGGACTGCCTGTGAGATGTTCACCCCAAAGATGAACTGACCTGAATGTGGCTGATAGAGAATATATGATGTATGAGATAAGTCCCTGGGTTGATTTTGGTTACATTACTCCTTATTTTTCCTCACTGGGACATCTGATCTTTGGACTGAATTATATTGGTCCATTACAGCAGGTTGTGCTTATGGAAACTGTGCTATTGGTATAATTTAGAGTGATTAAAACTGCATGTACTGCTCAAACCAGAAAGAGATAAAGAATTGTACTTTTTATGATCACTCTGTTCATTGCCTGCTTAACAAGATTTCTGTCCCACATGATGAACTTTATCTTGTTGGCACTTTTCCAGTATTTCTGTGTTTTACTACATGGTATTAAACTGATTAATTGACATTCAAACATACTATATCCAATAGAGTCTTATCTGAGGAAGCAATAATTGTTTGAAGATGGTGTCATATACTTTCTGCCAAATTAGTCTAACTCTTAACGCAACAGATGGCTATAAAACTTTTTGTCCTGTTTTAACAATTCAATCAAATTGTTAATTACATTTTCTAAATAATCAAAGTATATTTTCTAAGATTTTGAACCGTCTGCTGAAAGAGATCTCTGGCCAACTGCTCTGTGGTTTTCTGGCTCTCTCTTCTTAGGAATGCCTTCTTATCTTTACATTCATCTTGGCTTTTTTAAGTTGCACACAAAATTCTCCTAAAATGCTTACACTGCCCTTATTCTTAGATTGATAGCTTTGAGCTGAGGTCACTAAAAATGTAGTCTTCCTGTGGTAAATTTACCATGAACCACAGTACTATTGTTAGACCAAGATGTTCAGTGGTAAGTTTACCATAGGAAAATTACATGTTTTTGTAACCTCACTGTATGTATCCCTACATTTTCTCTTCCCCTTTTATATGAAAATTCTTTTAAGCAGTATTCTCAGAAATTATTAGTTATTTTTGCCATGTGTTTCTATATAATACTGCAGGGCTCCTCACCCCAGCTTTTTTACATTTCTATCCCATCTCACACCTTTATCTGCTTCCACCCGTTATTCATTCTCCTCAGTGAACTTTTATTTCTGAGATCACTCACCTCAATTAAACTTATTTCATGAAGAAAAAGCATCCTGAAGCCTCAATCCAGGAGCCCTTGCAAGGCAGACTCTCATTTCGCTTTATGCAAGTTTTTGGCTGAGATTTGTGTCGTCTCCAGACAATGGCAAACAACAAATTCACTGACAGGGTCATTAACTCTCACTTTCACTTGATTACAACTCCATTTTCTTTAGGTTGGTTAATCAAAAGCCCAACTTCTGATAGTTGCATCTCTCAGTACTTTAAAAATAGTAATTCTTCAGGAAGTATCCACCAAATCAAGTACCATGAGGAGAATCCTGGAGGTTTGGGCCACTTCTCTAGTTTTGACACTTTTTCACCTGTGTCTACTCAGTTTATCCTCATTGTTACTACAGCCATTGTTCTTATATTTTAGCCCTTTGTATGTCCAACTGATATGTAGATCGGGCATTTTACTTAGGAAGTATATTGTCACTTATGTAATATTCTACCATAACATTGCATTTTATTCTGCTAGGTCTTCAATCGTACATAGCACAATGTTTTCCTTGTTCACTACACTGTATAGAGGGTTAATTTTTTCCCTTCATTGGAATACTCTTGTGAACTGGGTATTTCGATGCCAAAGAGAAGAGTCACGTGAAGGCAGTCTGCTAAGCTGGCTGTTTGCTGCCAGGAATGTGGAGGTGGGAGGGGGAGAGGGACAAGCTAGGGACCACTTATCTGTTTTCAGGAAACCCTGACAAAGTATTTTTTCTCCAAGTGAATGCCTCTGGAGATTATGTGATTAGGTTGTATTAGTTCTCCTATATTTTCCCTCTCTTTGTATCAGCGTGCACTTCCTATGTCCATAGCCAGCTTTGCTGAATGGAAATTCCCCACTAGTGGCTTTTGATATTGCTTCTTGTCATCAGCATTACACCTTAGGGCTGGCTGTGTTTCCTCATCTTCTACATTCCCTCCCCTTTCAATTCCACACCTGTGAATCCAAAGCTTTGACTTTCTCTTTGGTGTCCTGAACGGCTTAACATTTTAACCATTATTTCACTCCTTTCTGCAGCAACAAGCAAATACTGCTGCCATTACACTACTCTGGGCGATGACTTACTTTTATAAAGAAGCACATTAATTACTATAGGTAAAATAAAATTTGCATCAGTACTTCTGACTTCCTCCTGGAAACCATCTTTGTGCATCATTGGGTGCTGTTTGAGTTTTACGTTACCGAATGCTGGCTGGTCTCGCAACTGTTTTATCTTTCCTCTTATCCTTCACAGTCACACATAGAAGATTTTAATATGAAATTGACTGTAACACCAGCAGGGCCATTAAAAAAAAAAAGTAAAGATATTTTTCTCCTTTGCTGAAATAAAGAAACATGAGCTATTTCAAGTATTTGCTGAGCAATCCATAGCAAAATTTGAACAAATAACTTGTTTGTGAACTTTTTGCCTTTATAACTCCAGCTGAGGTTATTACATTGGTAAATAGATCTCTCCTTTGAGAGTCACCTTTTTCTCCTTTTTGATTTTAAAATTCAATATTTAAGGAAAAGAAAAGCCATTTCATGGACTTTTCCTGCATGGTTTTGTAGGTTGGGGCTTGAAGTCTTGATCTTTGACTCAAGGCTTTGCTGGCAGAAGCCCTGCATTCAGGTACAGCTATACTGGCAAAACCTAACTGTTCCTCCAGTAAATTTTTTTTCCCTTATGGGATTCATTTCACTGGTGTGGTTTTCCTTATGGTCATGTTCAGAGCACCACGGTAGTGCGTTATGTCATTACCTTTACTGTAACATGAGTTCAGAATTTCATCCTAGAATCAGAGCAAGACAAATATGATGTCACATTAACAGTGAGGGTATGTCTGGTTGGAATCAAATATTAAGGCTGTATCAGAATGACACATCCCTGCCTTATTGTATCATAGAATCATAGAATCATTTGGGTTGGAAGAGACCTTCAAGATCATTGAGTCCAATCATTGTAGATGCAGTGTCTGCCATTTTAAACATGCAGAACGCCAAACTCAAGAGCAGAGACATAATGCGGCTCCTTCTAGTCTGCAGCAAACATAGTGCAGTGAAGAACGTCCATAAAGCTGTCAACTTGGATTGCTGAAGAGCACACATGGGAGATTTCTGCCATTGGTAAGGACTTCCAGCACCCCCCTTCTGTACCCTGGACTAAGGAAAGCTGAGGAATGAAAGCATGTTCACTCTACCCTCACGGCTGCCGTGCCCTGGCTGCCAGATGGCTGTGTTGGCAGTGTAGAACGAGTGCAAAAATTCGCAGAACCCTGTGGTTTCTCTGCCCTCAGGGGACAGAGGCAACTGGACCCTGTGCTGAGGAAAGTAACAATCCGTAATACCATCTTCTGCTTTCCTCCTGCCAGGGAACCTTTGCCAGAAGTTGCCTGGATGCATCCCAGGCACTTCACAGGGTGTGTTTCTGATGGCAAACCAATGTAAATTAACAGCAACTCAACTGACGCCACTGTACTTACATTGGTGAGATTCAGCCAGCTCAGTGGGAAGCTCATTTGTCTTCTCCTAACCCCAGAGCTTTAGCCTCAGACACCCACTGAGACAGTGTCTCTTGCAGACACAGCGCAACCCAGCTTGGCTTGACTTCCTGGTACTCTTGGAAAGAGAACATGGTGTTGTTGTACAGGATACTTCATACTGTGGTCCTCAGAGCACTGCTGCCTTTGGTACAACGAGGGGACATGGTGTTTTAAAAATATTTATCCTCTCAGCAGCCTTAGTGGGCATTGGAAAAAGCTGCCAAGTGATAAAGGCAGTCATGGAGGCATACCTCTATGGCTATCACATGCCACTGCCTCTCTCACCTTCTCTTTGCTCAAACAAAAAACTACATGAAATGCTGGCTAAGTTTCTCTGAGAATTCGTTTTCACTTATAGCCTTCTATAATAACTGCGTATGATTTACTGTGTAAATGGCTATGGCTATGACTAAAATTACTTGGCAACTTTCCCCTGCTAGTACATTGTTGTGAGGACTGATTTCTCTGGATGAGCTGTTCACATGCATTCAAAAAGAGGTCCTCTTTTATTCTGCAGTAGAATGAAGATTTACTCCTTACTACTGTCGGAGAAATGGAAACATTTGTCTTCCAGTGCCTTTTTTGTCAGGCATAGGAGATCAGGACATTTATTGATATGCAAAAAGTGTGCTGCACGTACATTACTCATGTTCTGGCATCCACTTGCAGAGTTACACATAGACTGTATGCTGGGAAGAGGCCTGGTAATTATTCTGTACTTACTTGCAGGTTTTGCCCGAGACAAATTCCTGCTAAGCTCAGTGGGAGTTCTGCAATTCATTTCCTTGGAAATTTGACTGGCGTGAGCAATTACATTGTCAACAACATGTTCATACTTGAATGACTTACTGTTTAACAGTCAATTATTTCAGGTAAAGGCAGTTTTTCTGATGATCTGGTTGTACTGATGAGTTTGTGTATCAATACTTCTGTACCATGTACAAGTCACAAAAGGAACTTTGGCATGTGAACTGACATAAATGAAAGTGGAGAAACAGGTTACAACTATGTAAAAAACTCAGTAGCACTAGGGAACATCCCTGAGCATCGGAACTCAGTTTTCTGTACCGTAAATATTTTAAAACCCTCCCTGGCATGTTTTTGGCTTGGGTCAATGAACACATTCCCCAACAGTTCCCAGATACAGTTCAGGACCTAGCATGGGCCACAGACCATAAGTGGTCTGCATACGACCATCCTATTTTAGAGAATAAGAGAGTTTAGCAGTAGGGACACAGGCTGTGCGGTGATAGTTGGCCTCAGTGCCAGGGCCAATACTCTAGCACATTTAATTTGCTATTGCAGACATTGTCACAAATATTTAAGGCACTTTTTGGAAAAAACTTCTGATGATATCCGAGCAAGCTTATTTCTTACTCAAAAGTATTTACAAACTCTCTTCCTCCTTGTTTTGCAAGTTGACAGCTCACTCTGTAGAGCACTGCTGCTATGTAATGTTCCAGCCTCCACGAGCAACAGCTGTACCTTTGCCGGAATAACAATATTTACACAAGAAAGGGATTTTTTACGGGCATGGTTGAAAAATGCAAATTGAATCTGTTTTTCACTTATTTGCTAACAGTCAAAATTGTCTTTAAAGCTTAGTGACATAAGAAAAGAAATCACCACTCTCCCTTTCTCGCTACCTCTAGAAAACTGCACGAAACAAGAAGGAAAGAAGTATAATTTTTCAGGGAAAGAAATCTGTCTGAAACCAACCAGACTGTGAATCGTGCCAAGTGAATGTACCTTTTTCCGGCCTAATCCAACAGCAAACATGTCTGCCATGGAGAAACACCCACTAAGTTTTAAGGAGTCTTCGGAAGTCTCTCTGAATCCTTCCACTGTAGGCAGCCCACAGCAAAAAGCAGGGTGTTGAGCAGTGAGAAGGAGGTCAGTGGTCCTTCGGGAGAGAGCCCGAGCCTCTGAGCCACCACTGCCTTCCCCGGCTCCTTCCTCTGCCCTGGCTGGGTGGCGAGGGCCATCCCCAGGATGCCCTGCAGCAATGGAGAGATTTGTTCCTAGAGATCCTGAAATTTCAGTGTGCTCTAACCTTCCAAGTAATTACAGAGAGTCTGCCACGCTTGCTCAGCCAAACACAAGTGAGTAATTGCCTATGCTTTGCTTTTACAATGTGTTTAAGATATATAGGTATTCTGTTCTGCTCACAGGAAATAAGGGAATGAAATAATTGCATTGTTGCTATGGAGCAAATATGCAGGCTTGTAATTTTTTAAAACTTTGCACTCTGAATCAACCTATAAAAAAATCATAAGCACAGCTCTACGTGGCAGAGTATTATTTTTAATGGATTCTTTTCAGTTGCCTTCTTTTTGTCCCTAGAGGTTTGCATTTCTTCACTTTAGAAAAAAATCTTTGATTGATTGTTTATTCTTTAAATGTAAGCTGATATTTTTACATAGTCATATGACTTTGGGAGGCAAAGTTTTAAGAAGGAGATAAAGAAACCTCTGGTAAAAACTGTGACAACTGGTAAGGCAATGCAGGAAGACTCCAAATCTTCCCAGGCTATTTCCAGGGTATTACTAACACTATTACGATACAGTAGTGTGTAGTGTGATAGGGTATACGGAATAGTATATACTATATTTTACTAGGATTTCAATGACACCATTATCTAGAGCTGTTAGAGTAGTTTTACACTTTGTTCCATTATCAGTCAACAGTTTTTTGTTACAAAGGTGTGTTTCCTTTTCATTACAGCAATTATTGCTGGCTGCAATGAAAGGAGAGAAATACCTCCTGAGATGCTTCTAACGTAGTGCTGACCAGCTCTTAAAAATATTGCATGTGTAAAAAATGTGACATGAGATATTTTCACTTCAAACGAGAGTGATCTGTGTTTTTGATGCTGATTTACAGGGAAGGTGTGAACTCGAGCAGCAGGAGGTTTGAGCTTTCCAACAGAGCAGACCTTGGTGTGGGCAAGGTCTTTCTAGTTACACAGCTGGGACTCTACAGCCACCGTTTGTCTGATGGAAGACCAAGCACCAAACATGTGGTCTTTGAAACAGCCAGCATGGAACAATTATTTCATATAAAAACATGCCTGAGAATTTGGTTTCGAGTAGCGGGCAATGCTTTTTATGTGGTCCTGTCCCATGTTTCAGCCCAGTGTGCACAAACTGCCTCTTTCCTGCAACTTCTGAGACAAGTTTCTGTGCAGTGCCTTGTCTTACCCTTGCTGCATTTTTTAAAAATGAAATTAAACACAGGGCCCTATTCAGCCAAAAACAACCCCTGCAGCTGGTACTGCCTGAGCTCTGTGAGTCTCCTGTGCTCTGAAACTGTTAAAACAATTCTTAAAGGAAAAACAATCCCCTTTCCAGCAGCCGCGGAGGAGGCTATTAGGCATAATGATAATCCCACCCAGCAGAGCTGTTGTTCTGTTCTGTGTCATTTGCAGGGAGAGTCAGGCCGGTCCACAGTATCTGTTTCTCCTGGGCCTAATAGGGCAGCAGAGAGCACTGGCTCAAAGTACTTTTTCTTGGCCAAGCTTGAGGAAGAGAAATAGCAACAAATCTATTCCATGCTCTGGTATTTCAACTACCCCTTCTGGGCCTAGAATGTGGAGGAGTATGTGGACAGAAGGAGCAATTTATAAGGCTTCATAGCAGGAATCTCTCAAGAAGAAAAAAAAAGGGGTCGTCCTGCACATTTCCTCTGATTTCTGGGAGCAGCTTGAAGGGCGAAAGAAGAGGGATTTCTGATTTACCTCCACCTGAGGGCAAGTGGGTTTTGTGCAATTTTGATTTCCCCCTTTCTCAAGACTTACTCTGCACGTTTGTGAGAGAAAGGTGGAGGTGGGAGTTAATGGCGGAATTAAATAATAATATTCACAAAATACAGAAACAGGGACAGGTTAAGATATGAGAGGAACTCTGAGGGTGCTGATATGAAGGGAATTCCCTTTTGTCTTTCTGTTTGAGAGACAGCTGGTTCCCAGAGCTATGAGCCAGACCACTGCCTAGCCTACAGAAGCTTGCACAGGTTTCAGAGATTTCCCACTGGAAGCAGCCTGCATTGGACTAAGCCTAGGAAAAAGTGCACAACAGGTTGGTTTTAGAGTAGATACCTTTAGTCTCCTAAGGCAAGATAGCAAGGGATGTAGCCCAATTTCAGACTGGTTAGGATTAAAGAAGAACAAAATTAATCTTGAAATAATAACAGTAGCAGAAGCCAAAATATACCTCTACTTCAGAAAAACAAAAGTTCGGCCTATTGTATATGAACCATCTGCGTGAGGCTGTGTTTGAAGGAAACATTAGTTCTAAATGTCTTTCCTCATTTACAAATTTAGTATGTAGCAGTTCAGAGCTTTTAGATGTCTTTGTTGACACATTTTTAAAGACGAGTGAACTTAGACCAAAAGGTGAGGATGCAAATATTTAGTCATTGTAGGAAAATGTTGCTGGATTTTCATGCAAGTTCTATTTCTGCTTATCTGGTTTGCAGGTGTTTTCAACACTGATACCGGAACTTGCTATGGCAAGTGAGCAAGTAAGAACATACCGATGTAATTTAATCTAGGAAGTTTTCTGGAGTAAAGTTTAGGCATAACTTAGTAAATTGCACTGTATTCTAGACCACTTACTACCTATTGCATAACGCAGTGTTTAATGGCACATTAAACCTGTATGTTTTTCTTCTCTAATGATGGCCTGAGTAATTTTTAGCAATTTGATGGGGCTTTTTGCAGGGGAGATAGGAACCGAGAGCTCAACAAGAAATGAGTTTGGTTCCTTGTCTTCCTTAATCTCCAGAGAAGTAGGGCCTCAACCCTTCAGCTAATTATTCTGTGACTATAGCTGTTTAAATATGTTTTAATTTACCTTTGCATTATTTTATTCCCAAAGGTCTTTGGCAAAAGTATTTAAGCTGCTGAATTCTGCAACCCTGATTTAGTAAAAAAAATTAAGCACGAGTTCAACATGAAGCATACACATAGTCCCAGTGAGACAAATGGTAACTTTGCTTAGGGCAACAGTGCTGAACCTACATTAAACATGCCTCGCTCTCCAAAGCAGGTGTTAGATCCTTGATCTGTGCCCACTGGCAAAATGCTGGGGCTGTTAGTGGGCATTCCTAGCATCCATTTCCCTCATTTCACAGTCAAAATAATTGCTTTTGGAGTGCTTAGGACTCCACAATAGCCAGCTCAGCTCAAGCAGCTGCTTGGTGAAACAGTGGTGGTGGCTCACCTGTACTGCCCAGTGCAGAGCTGTTTTGAAGTCTTTGTCCACCAGAGTCAGGTCTGCTCCCTTGTGCAGCAGAGTCTGGGTGTGCTGGGGCCGGTTGTGAAAAGCAGCCCAGTGGAGTGAAGTCATTCCCTGAAAGCCACAAACCCGGAGAGCAAATAATCGTCACTCGCAGGAGCACCCTTCAAGTCTCTGTAGATAAGCTAGGCAGTTCTGAAACCATTCGGGACTGACAGACTCTTCCCTCTCCCTCTTGATTTGGAACAATTAGGAACAGCTTCGGAATTAGTGGAGTCATAAGGGGGAACCAAGCAATTAGCTTTTTGGAGTTCTTAAAGAAAAGGGATACAAATACAAATGCTTCTTTCATACGTGAGTGTAGCCTGTTATAAATAACGTGTGGTCAGGACCACGACAACTCGGGGATGGTTTCTCACTGAGCAGTTTGGATCCTGTGAGAAAAGCCTGTTTTAGACTGGTGCTTTGACTTGATACAGTGTGGTGTTTATTTTAGGTCATATCTTTGATCCAAAATAAATACTATAAGCTAGTATTCTAGCTGACAGTAATCAGCAAGCTAAGGAGCTGGCCCAGTGGTGTCAACAAAAAAGTCACAATATAAACGTCTCATATTTACTGTTTAGAGAGAAAACAAAGCAAATAGTAAGCTGTTGATCTGCATTTTTATTCCGTCTTGGCTGTGTTCAATCAGTTTTGGTAGATAAGAGAATTCATGGCCTGTATTTGCACCTTCATCAGCATTGTTGCACACACCTATATTTTACTCTACAGCCATAATATTAAAGATTTTCTGTATAAAGTTACTCATTCAATGTGTTTCTTAAAAATTACTACAGTTTTTCAGGTGTAGTAACATTTTACTTTGGGCAGGTGCTGTTTAGTATCTCTTATCAGGGAAAATGCATTTCAAGGGTCTTGCCTAGTTTCCAAAACGATAAAAAAAAGCAAAACATGTAGAGGGAAAAAGAAATCAAAGCTTGAAATAGAACCCCATAAAGCCTGTCGGCAACAAGTCAGGTAAAGTACAAGATATAAAACAATGATGCAGACAACTTAGCAGCGCATTAATAGTGGAAGTTGTTAGCAGTGACTTTCTAACTGAAAGCTTCAATGCCCTAACAATTATTTCTCTCAGTCATCAGGTATCTTATAAGGCTTTCCAAGTCCCCAGATGAGGAAGTATAGGTCATGACAAAATAGAGCAGTTGAAGAAGAGCAGTTTTGTTTTTAGTTAGGGTTGGCAATGCTTAATCACAGGGGTTTTGGTTTTGTAAAACCAAAAATGAGGGTAAAATCCTGCCCTAACTGAAATTAATGGGACCTCTGCCATTGATGTCAGCGGACCAAGGTTTTGACACAAGGGACTTAGTACTGTTGATGGACACTCAGTATCTGAGTGCTGTGAAGGGAGGCTTGAGTGAAGTGATTTCCAGCTGGCAAGTGTGTCCTCACCCCTAGTCCTGGAGAGCGGGAAAAGTCACTGAAAGAGGAGAAGCTACAGTGTACCAGGCCAGCTTTCTGTTATCCACTCTCAGTCTGTTGATACGGACAAAAAATCCTTGAAAAAGCAACTTTTTATCTGTTTCTACTGTGGTAACCAGCTGTAACATAAGAGTGTGAGAACTGTCGGTAGGGATCAAAGATCCCTATAGTGTACGGACACAGCTCAGAGAGGTCAGTAGCAGATGCTTAGGGAGAAAATATAAGAAACAAGGCTTGGTGATACACAGTCTAACATTTGGTAATCAGGCTAAAGACTTGCTGTGCCATCCAGACCTCCACAGGGTAACGATGCATTTTCTGGAAAAGTAATTATTTTCATTTTCTTCAAAACTGCTGCCTGATAATTTCTGTAGGTGTCCTAATCATCTTAAATGTAAAAAACAGTTAATAATAATCCTCTTTTCATCTCCATGCGATTTGTGATGCCATGGACTTGTATTATATCATCCCTCTGACACAGTTGCCAAGCTGAAAGATGTATTGTAGGTAGTTTGTTTTAGTTGTTAGCCTGCCCATAAAGGGAAGCTACTCTATAAATATANTTATCTATTTATCTATTTATATGTTACTTATATGTATATATATAAATTTTTGTGGTCCTTTTCTGTTCCTTTTCTTGTATGTCCATTTTCAGATGACTCCTGCAACCAGCATTCAAGATGTGGGTATACTAAGGATCCACAAAGAACTTACTGCTGCTTCCTGTTCTGCTCTCTATTTCTTTTCTAATAATTGATACCTTCCACGTGTCCTTTCAGAGCACCCAACTGAGCAAAGAGCATTGAGCAGACTGTAGCGGCAGCTCACATGTACGGGTCTGCTGCCGTGGGCAATGGTTGTGCAGCCTGCACCCATCTGATTTGTGCAGGGTGATACCACCCTTGTGTGGCATCTGTGGATGGACTGCTGTTTGTGAGAGGAAGCATGAGAGTGATATCAGAACTCTCAAAGCCGAAGATCCAGCAGTATATAACAGTGAAGGTAAGGCAGCCAAACAATCGCACATTTATGAAAAATAGGGAGTAATAGGGAGCATAAAAGGAGAAAAAACAAGAAATGGTTGTAGAAAATATAGCGTGACACTTGTTTTGCCGCAATTCGAGGCTTTTTCAGGGAATGTTTCTTCACAGTGTCATCTCACAGGCTTCATAAGTAAACCCACAGAAAGCCACAGTTGTGGAAACTATGAAACCTCCAGATGTATTTCTTACTGTTTAAGCATTCATGCATTCATTGGTGTGTTTTTCTCAAATGTAAGAGCGGAAAACAGAAGTGTTTTACTTATGCCAAGAGAACAGCTCTACTAGCTGCCATCATTTGCGAAGATCCACACTTTTCAGACAACACGAATATTTAGGGCTTAGTAATGACACTCAAACAAATATCTTCTCAACGCCAAATGATAGTGAGCTGGACTAAAAGTTCCAAATTGCACATAGTGATACATTACAGCAAAACATTATGGCTTGAAATTACGACCCATACATGGTTCCATGCAATTCATTAGCAACATAATTCTACAGCAAGACAAAGCATGTGTCTAGTTTAGGTTGTTGTGAGCATCATCTGCAAATCATCCAGTGGATAAGGAATTTTCAAGGGTAGAGGAGAAGCTAAAAACCCTGTGGTGGTTCTGGCACCATGGAGAAGAGACACATCCTTGAGCAATTGTTAAAGTGAAGAGAAACATATGAAAAGGCATCTAGAGGCTCTCTTGTGTCCTGACTTCTCTATTTGGAGAACACATTTGGGAAGTTAACACTCCTGTGTACACTATATAGATTCAGGGTACAATTCTTTAAAGATCAGAGGATAGCATAAATTTTTGTAGCTCCACGGCTGTTCTGTGTAATACCAGCTTTCTGATATTTTTCCTGAGAAGAGTACTTTAATGATGAGATGATTGGTAAAATTTAAGATTTAGTCCAATGTCTAACTTCAGAAGAATCAAAAGCAATTAATGTCTTGGCAAGTGAGTTAAGAAACTGATTCCAGGTATTTCATACTTGGCAGTATATGGAGAAGGTTTATTAGCCTAAAGGTGCATCATGTATAGCAGGAAAAATGAGATAATGCTTTGCATAGTACAGCAAAAGTGTGATAGAAATGTTTGACTAGTTCATAGTCTCATCACAAAATTGATAGTACAGTGGACTCTTTCTGAACAGCATGACTTGTATGCCCCCAGGGCCTGGGACTGTGACTTCTAGCACAAGCTCACTCACCTCATTGTCCTGATGATTAATTTCACTAAGATTCGACTGCTGCAGAAGCACATTCAGAAGCCTGTGGAAGCAATGACATAATCAGTCTTCTGTACTCCTGACTAAACCTGAAAAATTGACATATTTTGAGAAACAAAACATGCAATTTCAAGAAAAATCAGTATTGGTGATGTGCACAGGTTAGAATCTTAGGTCTGAGCTTTGTCATACTAGAGATGCAAATAGGACTTTATGGCTTACTGTGACAAAAGACGTTTACTGCTGGGAATTCGAAGCAGATCCACTAGGAAGAATTCTTCTGCTGATTTCCAGGCTAGAATCAGAGTGCGTAACACTATACATGTGTGCATGTAGCTTTGCTACTTAGCAATTCACTGTCCCCCTATCTTATAAAGTTTTAAACAAACAGAAATGCTAATGACCAGTTTCTAAAAGGGTTTTTCACACTCCTTAGATCTTGGAGTAATGTGTTTTGTACGTGTTCGTATGTGTGTGTGTGCATGCATACTATATATTTACACACACAAACCAATAGTATTTCACAGGGCCTTACACTGTGTCTGCTGGGATAGGGCCATTATTATGGTATAAAATACAGCAATGAACTGGCTCACATTTTATAGAATATCGGACCACAAACACTCCCCTCTGGTGGAGGAACAGTTACAATAAAATAAATTACATGAAATATTATTCAAGTGCAATAATATTTTTAATATTGCATGGGGTTTGCTTTTTTCTTTTTCCTTTTGGTATCCTGTGAAAATGTTCTGGAATCATTATAGTTTTGGCAAAGATTGTTGCATTTTTTAGTAGGATGCTAAGTGTTTGGATCATGTATGTGGGTGGACCATGGAAATAAAAAGGACCATCCTGTCACAGGCTGTAACAAAGCCCAGTAGCAGAGATCCTAACAAGGATGGTTCCTATGATTCTAGCAAAAGGAAAGGTATATCCTTAGTGGATCCCTTGGTAAGATCACGATGCAAATCTGTGTCTCATTTGAAGATGTGAATTTGCTAGAAACATTCAAAACACAGACATTTAAAAAACATGCTGTTTTGCAAAGAAATTAAAAGATGATGAAATTTCAAGGAGAGAACTCTGATAAATGTAGAAATAATCCACAGATAAATGTATACAACCATGCATTTATTCCGAAGCATAGGAGAATGAATGAGAATCTTTTGTTACTTTTCCTCAGGACAATCTTCAACAACTTCCGGTATGTTTTCTGGTTTGAATTGTGCTGAGGTGTGTTGATCAGATCAAGTTGAGAGTATTGCAGGACAAATTTGTTCTTTCCTCCCCTGCTCTCCCCCCCTGACCTACCCACAGTCATAAACAGCTAGAAAATGTAAATTATTCGAAAGAAAGACATTTACAGTTGCTTACGGATGATTTAGGCAATTCAGCAGGTGAAAATCAGCCATTGGTAATGCCATCTTCAGGTGCAGGAAGTCCAAATTTTTTTTTTCCTAACTATATTATCCCTCAAGGGTGATGACTGTGGAGATCCTGTTTTGCCAGGACCTCAAATTCATTGGTATATGGATACAAATACTTGGAGAAAGGGGGTGTTACCCTCCTTTTCTGAATCACACAACCAATGGCATAATGGAGTCATACTATAGGAACTCTGAAAAGGATGACATTTTAGGATTACTGTGATTAGTTCAGTAAAAATTTGTAAAGGGGAAGAGACATTTCATGGTCATTTGGCACGACTCAGAATCTCAGAAGTTCAGTATCTGAAAACAGGCCCGGGTAAAAATGGGAGCAGAAAGACAGTGAGATAACCATAATATGCTTGTAAAACCCATTTATCACATAGTTTTATAATCTGATAAAGAGTTCTGTAGTTTAAACCCTGATATAATCAATAAAACCAGCGTATATGAAGGAAATCTCATTTTTTGAGTGTAAAACCTCTATCAACATCAAACTTTGGCTCACCTATATCCTTAGGTGATTATGGCAACATAAGTGGTGCCACTCAAATATGTAGATATTCAGCCATGCAGCTGAGATTTCTCTGATATCTACTCTTAAAGGCATAGATGAGGAAGTTCATGTCTTCTCTTTCCACCTTTCCTCTTGGGGTCTGTGGAATGCACTGAAGCACACAAATCAATTATCAAATCGATGCATAAACTGGCTGATCACTATCTCTGTCTTTCCATGTGGTCCATGCACTGCATTCAGGACATGGGGTTGTAGCAGTGGGCTGCCAGCTTTCAAACTTGGCTGGAAAAATATTTCATAGTGGACCACTGCATATACTGTTTTGGCAACGACATGGGATTCGAGACAGTGACACAGACTGTGATGGAAAAGCCTCCCCCTCTGTCCTCCAGACATGTCTTCTGGGCATGGCGCAAACCCAGTAAGAAGGCAGAAGAAAAGGAACTGGTAAAGTCCTCTGCAGAGCAAAGGTCCACCCGTATCCATAGAGAATGTGAAAAACATTCAGGGAACCATGTGTGCTTCCAGTAAAGTAGATTACTGTTCCTTTTCAAGTAGCAGCATGTGCAGTTTTGTACAGACATTATAATCTTTCTGTGGAGGCTTTGTTTAATGATAGTGACCCGTATTTTTGCAGAAATCTCAAACTATCCTCTCCAAGTGATGCATGAAAAGCAGTAATAACGTGAAAAATGAATAAAGCTGTTAAAAAAGTCTGGGAAGCAAGATCAACAGAAATGCACAGACGTCTGGTGTGGTCTGATATGGCAACAGCAGCAGAACCATAGACTCAGTGATTAAGTCACATGAATGTTTTGCATGTACTGAATGTTTTACCTCTCTTTAATGTCTTCCTATGCCTCCAGACATGATTTACTTAAAAGAGTTTTTTGAGTGAATTTATTCAGAGGCACAAATGAAAATTGTTAAACCTTTCTATTATCACAGGCTGGAATGAGACAAAGAGGATCTCTCTTGAGACTTCTTGTGAAGTCCAGAGAAGGAGCTTCTTGTAATATTTCTTGTGGGGAGGTGGCAGAAAGGTAACCAATCAGGGGAAATGCAGGGCTTCAACCTCTCTATGTTTTTTTTTTCCCCTCCTGCTGTTATGATCTTAATTGAGGCTCCTCACCTTACCTGGGCATATATCTCTGGTGTACAAGTGTACAATGCTTTTCCTCCTCTCTACCTCCTTTATGATAACCACTAAATAAAGCAGCAAGTCACAAGTGTATCTGTCCCAGCTAACCCTCCTGACTTGGGCTCCTCTTTGGGCTGGGTAGCATGTGTTGGTGACTGGCTGTTGAGATTCACCCAGCAGATGCTGTTGGAGCCTGGGATGTACATACCTCACGTCAGGCTCTGCAGTGGCAGCGTGGAGTGGCAACCTCCCATTTTTGTCAGGTATGTTCTGCTTAGCACCGTTCCTGAGCAGGCTGACACAGCCTTCCAGCCAGCCCTAAAAAAGAAGTCAGAGCATGTCAAAGAGGAAAGTGAAATGCATCAGGCCAGGTCTTTGCTTGGTGGTTCTGGCATCTGTGTGTGACTGTAGCTGTTTCTGCCAGCAGTGGAACTGTTCTTTTGTTTCCCCAGTACAGGTTTCTCTGCACTGAGAGTGGTTGCCCTTTGGAGCCCAAATCTCTGACTAGCTCAGTCATTCCTTATGTGATAAGGTGTTTCCTTAACACCACATTTTGGGTTTTCTGCAGCTGTGGCAAGTAACAACTGAGTAAACAGTGACTAAAAACCTGCTAATTCCTGCATCACTATCAAACGCTACACGTATTCCCCCATGTGGATTTAATTATGCTAGGTTAAATGAAGAACATGAGCACTTAATCTCATTTCCTTTATGAGACTTTACCAGGGATGGCAAATCAATAGTAAAAAGCCTTAGACTGCGGTCTTACAAACATTGTTGCAGAACTTTGAGTTGGTGACAATGTGAGACTGAAAACAGCACTAAAACAGATGGCGTGAATCAGTTCTCGGACTAAAACCTTCTATTGATCACCTCAACAAAAAAAGCAAGTAAACAATTGGATTGTGACTGCATAAATCTTTCAGCATATACTTAAGTCCCAGGGAAATCAAGCATGTGTTTAAGTGTTGTTCAAACCTCTGCTGGCAATCGATAACAACCATTCCCTCCTGTATAAACTATGTTGGATTGGCATTACCAGCATTTATAGGGAAAAGGTGTGGAATGATGGAATCAAAACAACCCTGGTGCAGCTACTGGTGGAAGTACAAGACAACGAAATTCTGCATGTGATTGTGACTGTGGAGGTCTGCTGAATTCAGTTCTCTGGACAGACATCACAGCCAAATGCTCTCTGGGCCTCTGATTACATCCATCACAGAAACAGAAATGGAAACCTCGAAGCCTGGGTGGTTTAAATCTTTTCCAGTCACTTCTTTTTTTCCAAAGAATATTTTTTCCCCTCTGGGAAAAGAGGAAGGAAAAAAGGAGCATGACACTAATTACGGGATTTTTGAAAAATATCTGGCAGAGGAAATGTTTATTCTCAAGTAAGTGGGGCAGGCTCCTTGCAGTGAATGACACTGCCTGTTTTGCCATTTTCTACACTTATTTTCTGGCTGAATATTGTATAGCTGAGCAGAAGCACTGTTTTTGTCTTGAATTTGCAGGAAGAAACTAGATGCAAGGGATGTGATTTGATTAGGATGCCACAGTATCTGTTTAAATGAACTGGTGGTCATCCAGCCATAACTCATACTATGCAGCGTGGGTGAACACACCTTCCTCCTTTCATCCAACTAAGAATGGAAGCCCATGGTGAACCCATCTGCCCAACTAACTTGGTCCCCATCCTCTCTCTGTATTGTGAATTCCCTCCAGCGAGCAGTAGAAGACTAAGGAGAAGAGGACCGTCCTTGTGTGCTTCAGACAGAAAGCAGCACATCTCCCTTCCCAAACTTCTTAATGGGATGTCTGCCCCTACTATCACTTGCACATGGATTGATTGGAGGATTGGTTTGCTTATGATCTGAGTATCTGCACTGACAGCTGCAGCACTTTGAACATAAGTTCTTAGCCTGGCCATCCAAGGTTTAGCACTAGAGTGAAAAAAATCAATGTCCTGGCTTATGTGGTATGCAGGAAAACATGCCCGATGGCCACCAGAATTTGAAATAGGAATGCCCTCTGTGCAGCATAAAAATCTGATGCTGATAGTGGTAAGGGAGGAGTAAATTCTCTGTGTAGTAAGAACAAGAGGGGACTTTCCAGTGCACGGAACAAGTAGCTTTCCAGGTTGAGGACCCTGGGTCTAGTGGGATCCTCATACCACGCACTGATTTTACAATCCAAAAGAGAAAGGACACTCTGACAGGGGTCCTGGTCCTTTTCTAATAATCATTGCTTCCAGATTTGCTTTAAGTAAAATTTACAATTTCAGTGTTTTCTAGGACCAAATATTTTATACTTTTTTCCCCCCTGTAGTATAAACAGAAATCTTACTTGTTCTGCACATTTACTCCCTTCACTCCATCTATCTTTCTGCCCTTATCCCCCAAGTCTTAGTACCAGATAAGTTGCCAGAGATAAACTGGTACGTCCACAAGCATCTTGAGTATTAATATTGGCTCCCATCTTCAACAGAAGCTTCACTGTATCAACCTGGCGTCCTGACACAGCATGCATCAAAGGTGTGCAACCTGGGGAAGAAAGTCAAATGTTCTTTTACGATTTTTATTTTGCCAAAGCCATAACATAGAGATATTTTCTTATTTGTGAATGTTAGTGCTGGCAAATTAACAAGTCCTTTCTCTGACAACTGTCCAACAGTTGTACTCAGCTTTTTTGCAGGCAGGAAGTAACTGCTATGCCAGTTGCTGACCACTGATTTTAAAAAGAGCATGACTTCATTAGCAAAAGCCTTGTCTCATTAACTCTGCTTCTGGAGGGAAAAGTGGTTTTCTGTTGACAAGCTCCCAATATGAACTGTTGGCTTTGTACACCATTTTGGAGGCTGATATTCTTCAGAGTGACTGACTTCAGAGACAAAGAGTGCTTGGCTAATTTTTGTTGCAAACCCCAGCTTCATTCTGTCTCTGTGTATTCAAAAGATTTATGAAATTGAACCCTGCCCCGTGCAAAGGTGTATGAGTGTGATTTAATGCTTTATGTAGACAACAAATTATTTTAAAGACTGGATTTGCTCTAGTATATTTTCATGTCTGTTGTCATGAGAACTTCTTTTATATTCTGCAAATAATTTCTGTGCTGGAAAAAACTTGAAATCCGCATTCAAACCTAATATTCAAATTTCATCATGAAATATACCTTTTAGTTGCTTCCTCTTCCTTGCATTCTTTTAACTGCTGAATAACAGCAAGAGATTTTCCTGCAGAATCTGACAAAGCAAATTAAAGTGACTAGCTGGGAATAAATGTGAATATTAGAAGATGTAAGACTTCTAGAAACTTCAGACACAACTGAAGAATATTATTCTGACTTGATTCAATGAGACTGCTGAGCAAATTCATGCTGCTCAACCTGAGGTTATGCAGACTCTCCCATACATGCAGGATATAAGACATGTTTTGTCTTGCAAGACTGGTCTTTAGTTACAGTTGTATGTGCAACCTAGTGAACAAGCTTATTCTGGAGCTGAAATACTGCCATTTGTTGATCAGCCTATCTCCACCCACTGCCCTTCATTCATAGTCCATTTCCCATTAAAGATCTGGACTAAGAGCATTTTAGCTTGATCACGCATTTTCCCTACTGACCAATAGCTGTTTTAAAGATAACAGCTAGGATGTTTGGGTTAAAGCATGGGAAAAATCGGTAACTTGGTAAAAGCTGGTAAAGATTAGAATAAACAGTGTTCATGTGGACCCTTTAAAAGAAACTTCAATAAAAAAATACTTTTCAATAAACAAAGTTTTCCTTGAGAGAAGCTTCCAGAGATCGGTGGCTCTAGATGGGAAATAGATGCATACAAACCCCAGCAAATGGACAGCACTTTGTAATAACATTGAATAGTAACCTGAAAACAAAATGAGAAGGATCACAGCCTCACGGATGAAAGATGGTTTAGATCATTGCACACTGTACAACCAATCCTTTGTGAAGCAATTACATGACAAAACCATTCAAATTGTGTCTGTACACATACTTTTTAAGTGCAAAAGACTGGAACCCTCTACTCTAGACATGTGCAGAGTGTATAGCTTTTGGCTTTGATAAAAGCATTCTTCTTCCTTCCCTGAAATGATAACAGTTTCTCTGCATCTCCCTAAAGAAGATAAATTAGATTAAAAAAAAAGTACAGTCTGATTACAGCAAAACAACTAATTTGTATCCATATCAATCACAGGGGGAAAGAAGCATCCAAACTGAGCATTTCCAGTGGATATTCCAAAGAATAACTCAAATTTCCCATATTCTGCTACTACGTTCAATTTGCTGAACAAAAAAATCAGCATAAAAAAATGGAAAATTCAATTGCAAGCTAAAGCAGCTCTTCCCCTGAGAACAAGCTCAGCCTTCACTTACCCTCACTGTCGCAGCACTCCAGGATAGAAGGATCTTCTCGAATCACTGCAGTTAGTGTGTTCACATCGCCATTAGCTGCTGCTTGGTAAACCACAGTCAAATCGATCTCTTCTGCTGCATCACCTGCAGGGGAGGAGTATGTCCATGAGTAAGCAGAGAGCAAGTACAAATGATTAACTGCAAATAATGACACTTATTTCACTCAATTTTTATGACTATATAACTTGAGGTGGAATAAAATGTATCTGAACAGTATTGTGGCTTTTTTTAGTCATCTGAAACTTGTTTTTCATCATAACTTCTTTCAAAAACTATCAGACATGGGCACTGAGTGGACATAAGAAGACTTCTGGAAAGTTTCCACCTCTTACAAGAAATCATACTACATTAATGTAACATGACTTGAGAAACAATGAAGTGATAACTGAACTAGCTCATAATATTGCTGGCTATACTTTTATGAGATAGGATAAAATCAGGATACAGGTATTTTCAGTTTCAGTGTTATCCTTGCATCAGTCAGAAGACTAAGGCTTTTCACTTCCTTTCCCTGTGGTGTCAAGGGCAATTCGCTTCTCAGGAGAGTGAACTTCTGGCAGAAATGGTTTGTGTTAATAATTCCTGCGAAAAGGAAAGGCAGACTATTGCTTGGAACCCAGAAGAGGTTTATTTTGTTTGGCAGTTACAGTACGAGGTATTATTTAAAGCACATGCCTTGGAGGACCTTTTCCTGAACCCTCCTCAGATTTTTGTTTCTAGAGAAATTAATGTGATGATTCTCTCTTTGCTTCTTTGCTTGTAAATTTTTTCGCTCTTTTTCTGTCTTTGCTTCTTTGCTTGCACATGCCTACACCCTCTTTGGCTTCAAGTGGACTATTAACCTGTCAACTCTAGGAGTCCAAAAAAAGTTGATCTTTTGGTGCAGGGTCAAATCTGATGTAACGTGCTCTAACTATGTATTGTTGGTCATCCACAGTCTCATGTTTAATTTTGAAAACAGTTTCTGATCTCAGTTTCTGGATGAGGCTTTGAGCAATCTGGTCCAGTGGGAGGCGTCCTTGCACATGGCAGGGGGTTTGGATCTTTAAGGTCCCTTCCAACCTAAACCATTCTATGATTCTGTGATTCTCTATTGACTCAAAAAGAAGTACAGCTGTAGTGAGCTGTTGCTGAGGGTCAGACCTACAGAGCATAGTGTTTGTCTAGCCACTGCAATATCTTGTTAGCAGTAGAAAGTAGAACAGGCACCTAAATCACACTAGAGAGTTGAAAGACAGATTAACTGACTGGTGACTTATCTTTCCTATTGTGTCTTCTGGAGATAGCGTAACTATGTAAGCTGTGCAGAAAAAAGGGACGTGGTTTAAAGAGAATTTGAAAAGTTCGTAGAATAATCAAATAATAAATTATTATTAACACATCGATGTAAATTATATTTTAAGCATTGTCATATAATATGACAATGATTTTTGAGTCACAAAAGATCTTTAAAGGTAATTTTAAAGTATTAGCCACAGTATTCGCATTGTGATCAGATGTTGTTGCAGCTGAACCCGCATGAGCACCACGCTGGGGTTTACAGCCCAGGGTAATTCCCTACATATGACCTTCTCTCCCTGGGATGTAATCATCACTCTTGACTTCAAAACTTAGCTGCCATGGAAACGCAATCAGCACTTACCATGGGAAAGGTTAGTTTGTCAAAGCTGGATCTCTGGTTGTGGGCTTGGGAAAACTGGAAAGCTGATTTTAAATCTGCCTTCACCAGTGCACAGATTCCCTCTCCATCACCACTCAAAGGAAGAGAATTTAATTTCTTTTCTTTCTTCTAGATGGTCTTTTAAATTAAACATTTGATAAAATTTCTAAATTGAAAATGTTAAGTTAACTTTTATTCTATGGGGGAGCCTGTTGCTGAGGGAACTGTTCATTTGGCTCAGAAGCTTTCACCTGCGTGCTTGGGAGATCAGGAAAGACTAAGAGTCATTGCCTCTGGAGAGTCATCATGAGTGACTAGTATATGAGAAAAGAAGTGGCTTTACCACAGGGCTCATTAATCAGATTTCCTTATCATGCCAGATCTGCAGACTGCCCTCACAGTCGGTAAGCTCAGCAAGGACATGTTAGTAACAAGCTCAGGTCTGACCCAGTCCCTTACTCAAAGAGGGGTGTTGTGTGGGCTGGTTGGAAGGCAAGGAGATGAGGCAGAGCTTCATCGCTTGTGCTGCTCCTCTCGGCTGGTCTCTGGAGATACACAGGAGCTGCCCTCCACGAGCACCAGCACAGCTTCTCTCACAGCTGCACGTGGTGGTTATTATATGGGAATGGTACAGAGAAGATGCTGCTGGCATTGGTAAAGAAACCATTAGATGTACTGAGACAATGGATCAAAAGGGCCCTCACCTCCTTTTATGCATTATGCATGTAAATTTTATACTTTTTGCTGCTTAGCCTTGCAAGTGCAGTTAAATTTTCCTTCTGTGAGTCGGGAGCACAGCAATCCAGCCACAAAAGTAAACCATCCATCTCGTGAGCAGAGCAGTTGCTTACCCACAGGGCAGGATGGCAGGAAGATGAGGACACGGATGCACACCTACATTTGGGTCCCTGACTCCCTCTGCCCTTTTTCACCTAACTAAAACCAAAACACCCTCTCCCCTGTGCCTTTGCTTGTGTTGGGCAGAATCTGCTTTCCACAGAGCAATTATCCTCCTGTATGAGGAGGGGAGGCAAAACTCTGAATGAATGAATGAATGAACAAAGAAGTTTTCCCAATGTCTGCTCTCGCAGAATGCAGGCTCCACTCCTCTCAAGGGATGGTGGCATGAAGCCACGTCCAAGATTCACACTTCCTTCCCCATGGGTCCTAGCTGTCAGAGCAAGGAGAGGCAGGTGGACCAGGCTGTCACCCTGCTGTTGGGGTAGACTGGTCCAGGAGGAACTGATGAGTGCCCATACTGTGCATCTGACATAAAGCAGACTGACACTAATTCAATTTCTGTAGGGTGACACGATTTCAAGTGGGGTGACTTTAACATGAGCTGTGTGGCTTTGGGTGGTGGGCGAGGAGAAAGACAGGTACATGGGCTTCTGATGCTTCATGTGACAGGGAGCAGGAAATGCCAGGAGGGTTTGGATGTAATTTTTGTTGGATGCGCTTGGCTCCAGGTGACACATCTCCGACTTCATCTTCCTCCAGCTTACCCTGTCAAGGAATGAGGGGGCATGAGGGCAAACCTTGTAGGCCATTTCTTTTTGCAGACACCTTCCTGGGCAGAAGAGGAATGGCGCAGAGAGTGGGTGTTTTGCAGAAGGCAACGGTGAGGTGCTGAGCACTTGTGTCCCCATCTGTGAGCTTACCCAGCGGGGGAGCTCGGCTGCAGCTGGGGCACCAGCGCCATGCTGGATAAAGGGATTGGGAACAGCCAAATGCCTGACCCTCCACCTTCAAATGTTTTAGTGTTACTTTATTTATTATCTAGCAGTCCTGTAAATGCCAGTACTGCTGCCATTTCAGATACATTTCATACGTTATTTTGGAAAATTGTTGTGCTACTTGTGAAAGCAAGCTGTCAGTCAGCTTCAGAAAGGGAAGGTCCAACTGAGAGACTACATGTGGAGCAAGGGCAGGGAGAAACTGCAGGCTGGCACAATGGTGGCATAGAAAGGCCTGGAAGAATCTTATTGCACAAAGACCAAATGACATACAGGGTTGTGACATCTTCTTTTGTAGCTAAAATACTTAGAAAGAATTGAAGTTAAAAACGAATCTGCCTGAAATAAGCTGCAGTGTTTTAAAAGCGCACCATTTCTTTAAGACAAAGTAATTGTCTTTCGGTCGAAAAAAGGGGTATATAAATAAACGTGCAGAATGATCACAGGATTCAAAGCAATGAAATTACACTGCTTATGACAGTAATTCTCCCCTGACTTTTCTATGAAGAATGCATGTTTTACACAATTTGCGGTGTTGGCTGATGCGTTGTTTTCCAAAGCGCATGTTAGGTGTATGTAAGTTCATTCTTTCTCCTGCATTGGATTTTTAAGGTTTTAAATAAGTTTGCTGCAGCTTAGTGTACACGATCTCGACAATCACTGATTTAGATCTTGCTAAAATACTAAATTTTGAAAACTGAAGGCTGGATAACAGCATGATTTATGTTCATTGTGAAGAAGAAATATTTATGTATATAATTTACTCCCTTCTTTCCTATAAACACTGTTGTCTCCACCAGTAGCCAAATGCCTTACGTGATTTCCCACAGTTTGTCAGCAGGACACAACACTGGGCAGTTTATTTGATTTCAGCATGTCAGTGTCAAGGGTCAGCGGGAGATGGATGAGTGCAGTTTTTTGAAATCGTAACTTGCTCTCTAATATTATGGATTTATCGATTGCTTAACAAATTAATAATCCCTGTGTGTGCCTGTCTGTGAACGTACCAGTCCAGGCTTCTGTCTAGCTTCTCTGTTTAAATGGTAAACATTTGAAGCCAGGTACAGCACACATTTAAATGGCATCAGGCTGTACTAGGAGGTGAGGGGTTTCTGATGTTGCTCGGCTTCTTTGAGTCCCACATTACTACTGCTGTTGCTATTGGTAAGCTTTAGAAGATATTAATGAGCAGTGGCATAGGAAGCGTTGGAAGGAGTCAGTATGATTTTCAGGCCTGAAATGCTGGTGTTTTTGATTTGTAGTTGGGATAGTTTTCTGATGTGTGGGGCAGAGAAAGGGTTTGTAGGGAGGGTTCGATTATTTTATTGGACCAACAGATATTGATCTGATGTGTTTGAAAGCTAGTCTGTATTATTCCATTGTTATAAACTGCTCCAGTGAAAGATATTCCCCTTCTCCTTGTGCAAAAAATTAGGCCAGCTTAAATCAGTAATGTGCCGAGACATTATCAAGCTATTTAGGTAAAATCCACCATACACTGTAAATTTCGAGTAGAGGTTTCTTTGCATGATAACCAATGGGTTCAGTGTCCCATCACTGTGTGTTGTCTGTTCCTGCTCCCCATCCGCCTCCCACGCAGCTAGCAGGGAAGGCTATCACAAATCACAAATCACAAAAAGGCTAGTAAATCACAAATCATCTAATGAGCCAGCATCCCTGCAGTGGTGGTGGAGATGATGAATTTCTCTGGAGGGGATCCTCTTGCTAGGGTGGCATGTGACGTGGGGCTGGAGATGATTCTGGACAGGAATAAGGATGGGTCAGTGTGGAGAGTGGCCTGGCAGAAGGAGGGGCTGCAAATTAGGACCAAGAGGAAGGAGGTACAGGCAGATGTTGCTTCCTAGCGCTCTCACTTCTATCCAGATAAGTTGGTTTGGGTCAGTGGTCTCCTGCATTGCTGTCTGTCCCCTCATGCATCTGGCTACTTGACTTCTCCTTCCCCAGGCTCATATTCCCCAGTCATATTCCAGACTCATTCCTAGCACCACTTCCAGCAGCTTCCTGGCAGCTATCCTCACGGCAGTGAGCGTGCAGGGTTTCCCCTCTGCCTCCTCAGCCTGAGCAGGCTGGGTCAGTGTGTAGAACGGAGCATACCCGCGGTGCCTGCAGAAGGAGAGCTCGGGAATGGCTATTTGGAGCTGCAGAAGCTGTCAGCCCCACACCTGTGTCCTTTTGGGGAAAATGCTCTCCTTAACGTCATTTGGACATGACCTAGGAACACCTGTCTCTATTCCTGCACTACAGATCTCCCTTCTCCTGTTGCACTTCCCTTCGTCTTTTATCCTTGCTGGTGGTATTTTTTGTCTCTTGTCACTCAGTTTTGCTTGATGACTTCCCACTGTTGCCCGTCTACTCAGGGTGGGGTCCCCGCTGTGCTGATGAAGACCAAGACTTGCTTCAGACTTTGAGCACTACTGTGGCTGAAAGGCAGCTGCAAGTCCACTCGTTTAAACGGACTGTATTTACTTTGGGTTCACCAAAGAGGTGTAGGCAAGAACAAAAATACAGCCTGTGGGATCTGGCTGCCCAAAAAGCAACGCAGTGCCTGTCTTCCTCCTGCCCTTCATCTTTTTTCTACAGTCAGCAGCTTTGTGCTGGGACCAGCACGGCCATGTCAGCTTGGACACTTTGCAGATGTGCACTGGAAACTGTGGCCACTGCACACAAATTATTTCGCAAGCTGACTTAAAAAGATAATCAAACAGATAATCAGATAATCAAACAATGACATCTTCCTGCTTTGGGAACATAAAAGGAGTGTCATTACATTCCTTATAGTGGATTGAGCCTTAAGACATAAAAGCTTGTATTGGCAAATAAAGACATGAAATTCAACTGTTTAACTTAAAAACAGACAACAAAGAGACATTTCTATTTCCATAGCAACCTTACCATGTAGGAAATCTTCATGTTGGGGCTTTTAAAGATATCTTAAATTCACAATTATGGCAATACTTTCCTGTATAGCTAAGATTTGCTGAAGCAAAGTCGATCACTTTTCAGCATCTAGTCTTTTTAATGTATACAAACTAGTAGACTTATGAAAATCAGCTTTTCTTAAATTTTTACTCCATTTTAAACTGCTCTGTTTGCTAATATTACAGTTGCTTTTATATATATAAATATCTATAAAAGGACCAATATATAATATAAAAAATAAACATATACATACATCTCAAGCATAACAGCAACCAGATGCTGTTCCTATTCTGCTGAAAAAAAAAAATTAAAAAATCACTGTAGCAATAGGCTGAAATATCCATGTCTAAAGCTGATGTAAGAAATCCCTTCATGTGTAACCAAAATAAATCTCTATGAGACCTGGTCTTTTCCAAAAATTATTCTCATTCATTCTGTCAAGTAATCTTAGTACATTTGCATGGGAGGCACGGGAGGACCAGACAATTTTGAAATTAGTAGCAGGTGGCTTACCTTTGTGCTGATCAAACACTGATGAGGAACTGAAATCCATTGTGGTCTATCTCATTATTTACAACCGGGCCACACAAATGCCATCTCCAGGGTTTTCAGGGAAGAATCCAATATATTACAGTAAACAATGCAACGATAGCTGTCGCCAATCTTCCTGTCAGAGAATTAAACTCGCTTTATGGCTGCAGGTTGTTGTCAAGGCAAGGACATTATCACTAGCCCGACGGGAACGGTATATTCTGTTTGTTATGGACCCTCTTCCAATGACATCCCTGGAAGCTTAACCGAGCTTCTGAAAGATGTCTTAGTTTCGGTGGGTGACACTGGCTACGAGCAGCTCTGCGAGATGCTGCAGCTCACCCAGCCTCAGCAGCCGAGCGCTGCCTGTAGACAAACAAGCCTCGGAGGGTGAGTGGGACTTGGCTGGCAGACGGAGCATGTGCAGAGCTGCCAGCGCAGGTCAAGCGCTGACATCCTCGCCGTGCCGGCCGAGCCAGCGGCATGTGCTGCGCTCACCCACGTCCCTGCGGCCAGGCTGCCTCTACCACCTTGCTGCTGGCAGCCTGTGTCTGAGGGTGGTTTAGGGAACCCTGTTTTCAGAGATTACCTGTCTCCTGATGTAACTCCTGCGTGCAGAACACAAATTAGCAAGTCCTTTCTACCTTAGTTCAGTACCACCTAGTTACAGTTAGTTAAAGTACCATGTTTAATGAATGGATAATAACTGAGAGCACATTGCCTCAGTTATCCTGAATGGATAGCAATAGCTCCAACAGCATAGTGCAGCAGGTATAATAGTTCATAGCGGATGCTCCAAACCCAGTGTTGGCCAAACCAACAGTAGAGCCATGTCTTCATGGCTATTTTTTTTTTTGACCTGGCCTCTGCCTCCTTAAGCTGGGAACTCAGACCCTCTGCAGTAAAGGGGAGGGAACCTGGTGAGCTTTGTTTTTTGTTGGGTTGTTTCCATGGAAGAAATAAGAATAAGTGGGCTGACTTGGATTTTACCTGGAACAGCAGATCACCAGCAGTGGTTATGGGCTGGTGAATGGGAGGGATGTAACAAGGTCACTTTGCTCTGGTGCACTGGAAAGGACGCATCACTACTGCTGAATAAGGCAAACTAACATGTGAAAATTAGGAAAGCCAAGAACACTTTTGGCCCAAAAGTGCAGACAGGACCTACACTAAAGCTATGCCTAAGTTTAGTCAGCCTAAAAAGCCCTTAGACTTCATTCACAGTATTTATTCTATTCCAGTGTTTTGACCAATTCCTGTGACTATAACAGATGCTGGAGACATAACATACATGTGGACACTGTAGGAGTTGCATCTGGAGCTGATTCACATCCCAAGCATCTGCTTCTGAACCTAAATCCCAACTATATATTTGGAAAAAAGATAGCATGCTCCAGGAAGCAATACAGCTCCAACAGCTGGAAACGCAAGACCGGGGCTGAAATTCTCCACAATGTGGCAGAGTCATCTGCCTCAAGGGTCCTTAACTGTTCAGAGGCATGTGGTGGGACTGCGGAGCCAGAATCGGCTCCGTTTAGTTTCTCTGCTGCCGGCTGTTTGTGCTTTGGCTGGTCTCAGGCCTTTTTTATATTGAGGAGGGATCCACCGTGTGGCAAGTACTGTCTCTGCAATCTGGAGCAGCGTAGCGGTTAGCAGGTGGCCACCTCCTTACTGGCATCTCCTTGCCAGGAGGGTGGCTCGGGGGTGGCACGGGCAGGTGACAGTCCAGTCCATCCGGTCTAACACCCTGGCTCTGACTTGATGGGGGAGGCACTGGAGCGGGAGATGTGTCTGTGGTCAGGCATTTCTAACTGCAAGTTATCACCCCTGGTGATCTTCAAAGGACCCCAAAAGTGGCCTTTGCTTCCTCCATGCGACCAGAAGCCCTTTGTCCTCTCTGTACACGGGATTTCTGACCCTGGCCACTGCTGCAGTGCAGGTTACACAGTCGTCTGGCTACTCCACTGTCCTCTACCCAATCGGATCAATTAAGCACTCACAGTTTTAGCTGCCCATTGACCATTACTGGGGCTCTGTCCTTCCATTCTGCACCTGAGATGGAGGTGATGGGCTTTGGAGATTACTGGTCCAGTCTCACTCTTGCAGTGCATTAGCCTGGGAATGAGGTCCATTGCAGGTACGCAGCCAGGGAATTTGAGGGAGGAACACCTGGGGCATGATTCCTTGTGGGTCCCACGTGGGGCACAGTGTTCGCTGTGGTACTGTGTACATTTGCCGGGGGCTCAGCTTACCTTCGGCTATGGGAAAGCCAGGCACGTCCTCTGAGACAGGTGTCCACAGCCCACAGGGACATAGTGTGCTTGAGAGCTGGCAACTCCTGCCCTCTACATCCATCAGAAGACAAGCAAGGCCAGCGCTTTAGCAAAACGCCTTTCCCCGTGTAGACATGAGCACCAGGTGAACACATTTCTGCGTTTCAGCTATAGTAGACATGCCACAGCTCAGAGGCTGCCAGAAAAGCTGAGAGTTAGGAGCTGGGCTTGAGTTGCTGGCTTCTCTTTAAGTATCTTCTTGTTGCTTCTTTAGAAGACTTGAAGGAAGTGTCTACAAATTCCTAAGGGCCTCCTGTGCTCAGCGGCTGTGAAAGCAACTCTGGCTAAGCAGAGCAAAGCCATAAAAGAGGTAGAGTCTGGTCTTAGGCAGCAGTCTTAGGCAGCAGATAAAGGTGATAGCTTTAATATTGTTAATTTACATTATTCTTTAATTTAAGCAAATTGCTACTGACTCTTTATCCTGTCAGTGGCAGTTGGATTTCTTCTTTGGGGGGTGGGGGGTAGGGTGGGGAGGGGAGAATTTTTTTTTAGTGGAAGAAAGCCCTGGTATAGAAAAGTGATGAAAAGAGAGTAGCAGAAACACAGAGCTTTTTTTTTTTTTTTGTGTGTGTGTGTGTGTTTGTTTGCATGCATTTGCCTGTGCATCAGTGTTTGGATCTATGTAGGGTAGTTAACTCTCCTTCTCAGAGGAGTTCTGCGTTGTGCATTAGGTGAATGCAAAAATTGTGGTGAGACCACAGAGAATGGTCAAAACATCTATTCGAAGGCTATGTAAATGTTATTTAGTGGGATGCAGAGCAGAGAGATGAGGACTGGAGACTGAGAGACCATCGCTGCTTAGAGCTGACAGCACCTACTCTGTGCCATATTGCCATCATGAGCATAGACTCAGCTTCTGTATCTGCTCTTCTCCTGCCCCTGGAGAGGACACTGGCAAGTGGGCAAGGGTTCTGCGTCCATTTTCATGCTGACACGTTCAGTGCTTTAGAGCAAGAACGATCTTCTGCCTTTGCAAAGTGCCCGGAGCAGCAGTGCTTCCATCTGTTGGGAGCACTTCCAGCAGCTAGCACCGCAGAGACAGCAGCTCCAGGAGTGAAGTGTTTCCCTGCTTTCTTCACGGGTGTATCGCAAGTCTGAATGTTTACACCCTAAGTATTGCTTGGTAAGCATGTAATCTAGTGAATGGAAGTCAAAAGGAATGAAGGGCTACCATCAACCTTGACTTCCTGTTTGTAATGAAATCCAGTAATAATAGTTTGATTATAAAGTATTTGAAGTACCATGCTATATATAAACTAGCTCCTGATTGGATTTGGAGCTCCATCCTTAATATTGAGAGTGTTAGCACCAAACTCAGCTGTGTGTGGAGAAGTTGGAGCCCTAGCCACTCAGAAGGATTCAGCTCTGCTGTTTGGTGGGGGCTGATCTGGAGTCCACCCAAATGAGCAAAATCTCTGTTAAAGCATCAACAAATAAACCATGACTAGAGAAAGGAGAATAAAGTCACAGCTGTATCTTAGAAGTTCCCACATGAAATGTAAGACAGAGTGAAGATCTGTTCTGCTCTGCCCCCTGCTTTATAAAGCCAAGTACATCCTCTGCTAAGTCAATAGACTTTTTGCCCTTGACTTCAATGGGATCAGGACATCTCCCATGGTACAATTTGTTGGGATATCGCTAGATTCCTATGAGACAAATTTAGTAACAAGCCAAGCACGCCTGAAAGTCCACTCTGTAATTGAAGTGGGGCTATTAAACAGTAACTGGTTTTAGGGGCATTGTTTTCCCAAATGATAATCTGTTTGTAATTAACTAAACCAAACTTAAAATTTTTCTCAGACTGATTGTTATGCCTACTTCAGAAGGAGTGGGGAGTCTCCCACTGAGTTTATTACCCTTACCATGCTGTAGCTTTCTCGTTACCCTCCAAAGACTTCCTAATGATGTTTTCAGGTCTAAAACTGCAGTCAGCACCTCTGGCATGGTGTAAGGCTGGTTTGAAGAGCCTGGCAGAGTCGACAAGCCAGATGTGCATGTGGTGGAGCAGATGGGGTGGGTGTGGAGACCTGCTGAGTCAGGAGAGTCAAGGTGCAGGTGTATCTGTCTGGGGTACACACGCCCATCTGTGACACCAGGGAGACAGAGCCAGAGCATGTCACGTTTATGGTGTTACACTGATAGAGGGAAATTTATGTGGAAACCCTTGCTTTTTTTTCTTTTTTTTAAATTATTATTATTTTAAAATTCTGTTTGTGTTTATTCTACGGGATAACGTAAGGAGAAAAAAGTTTGTTCCAGGTCAGATCAAAAGTTCACCTAGCTTGGTAATGACAGTGTCTAAATAGCACTCACCAGCAGCTGTCTGGCAAACTGCAGGACAAGTGTGTAGTGATATTTCCTCTGAGCACATCCCTGGTCTCCAGCCTTTTTCAGATCACAGCCCGCAGAGTGAAGGCTCTAAGGCAGTCCTGTGATTCTGCAGAGTTCCAGCAGATGGTGGGGTGGGATCAGCACTTGACTCTTTGAACCAGCCGAAGCAGCTCCTAAGTAGAGATACTTGCATTGTTTTTCTATTAAACCCTTTTAAGCAGAGGAAGAAAAGTTCATTTGTGGGAAAGCGGTAATCTCTGACATTATGCAGTGCGTTAAGAATGCCTGCAAATTAATGAAGTCCCTTTTCACATATCAAATAACAGTACAGAGTATGACTAATCATCTATGAATGGTAAGCTTTGGAAGCCTTGCTGCAAAACCTTTGTGTTAGTACATTTGCACTGGTAAAATACAGGAAAAGCTTACCATGTGTTTTTGCCTCTTCAAGTCCAAAACGCTCTATCTTAAACAAGAGAAGTTATTTTAAAAGTAGATAGCAAATGACAGGTGAGCTGAAAACAGTATCGAGAAGAATGGCTCAAAAAGGCAAAACGGACTGACCAGTGTATCTCTAGTTAAAAGGCAAAGGGTGAAAGTCACTGACTTTCGCGGCACTGAATCAGGAGAAGGCGACTGCCTGTTCCCCAGTGGATGGGGATGTACACATTGGGGATTGCCATCTCGCTGTGCCACTGACTTGCTGGGACAGGTAGGTCAACTCATCTTTGTATTGGATT
Organism: Chionis minor; assembly: GCA_013398295.1. NCBI lineage: Eukaryota > Metazoa > Chordata > Aves > Charadriiformes > Chionidae > Chionis > Chionis minor. The sequence goes on along the minus strand of VZSF01005486.1, from coordinate 151,378 downwards.
TGGAGTAATAACACCTGATGGATACGTGAATGTCTTTTCAAGGCTATTTACACCATTCTGCTTTTATATGTTTGCTGCACCAGTTTTCCTATGAGACACACAAACCCAGGCTAGTGAGAGTGGCAGCTGCTCTGGGAGCGCTACCTGCCACAACAGTGGTTGTGTCCACACTCTGCAACGGGACATGTTGGTGACACCGGCAGTGTAACAAATCCAAACAGGCACAATTAAGCACAAACCAGGAAATCTGAGCGAGAAGTCCGTTCTTAGAAGAACTGCTTAAAAAAGAAAGTAGTTCATCCACTACTTCTGAGCAATTTTATATTATATGAAAGGCAGATGTAAAGCACCCTGTCCAATTCGCTTTGGTTGTCGGAAGAACAGGAATCTATTTATTGTGTCATAGGTTTATTATATCACACAAATGTCCTCTGTTCCTCCTTAATGCTTACGGTATACTGATACAAGCCAGCCGCGCTTAATATTTTTTCTGCGGCAAGCCATGGAAACACACACCTTCTTTCTAGTCCTGTTTCTTTGAATTTCTTTCTCTGCCTCTTAATGCAGAAATCGGAACACAATAACAAGATTAAATCCCACACCCCTATCTTTACATCGTGTTCTGTCTAATGATTTCAGTTTCATAGAATAATGTGTATTTCTGTGACAGAGTAAGTGCATGTCTTTGGGATGCTAGCCCCTTCTGTCTGACCTGTGAAAAGAAATTGCTTACAGCCCTTACCCTGACATCTCACCACCTGGCTGGGGAGGCAGCATGCTGCAGGGAAGCGGGCTGGCGTAGTGAGGAAATTGCCAAGGCATTGCTACGGTCAGTGACAAATCAGATTTAGGCATAAGAAAAGTAAGGCAGTTGCTGGAAAAAATAGAAACATGAACAAAAGCTTTCTGACGGGGCCACATTGCAATGGCAGATATCATTACAAAGGTGAGCATCAAAATTACACAGTGTCAGGAGAATAACTTTTTGCTTCCTCCCTTCATGTCTTGTTATTTTCTTATGCAATTTTTCTATTTACAACTACAGCCTGGAACCAATTTACTTTTTCAGCTGCTAATCACTTTCCTACTGTACATCAACTCCAGCAAATGCAAACAAAAGTTCAGTACAGTGCCATGACACATGCCAGATTGTTACTTGTGCAGCTTTAGTAAGGACCAGGGTAGTCCAGATGTAAACAGGTTAATACAGGTAAAGAACACAGCTGCATAGTATCGCATCAAAAGCTGCTCCTCTGATTCTTCAGTGTGATTACAGTAAGGTGTGTAATATGGAATGAATGAGCTCATGACTTCTCTCTTTTTTGTGTTTGGTGTAATTGAAGGTATGTGTCCATTAAAGTATTTGATTCGCAATATTTTACATGTCATTGCCAAGGTATGTTGAAGCCCCTGATAGGAGACCAAAAAAAAAAGGTGTCTGTAACAGGCAAACTGCAAATTGTGGCAAAAAGAGATTAGTCTTGCATTTCATGCATACCTGGGAGTCCTGTTGATATCTCATCCCAGATTATAAGCTTTATTTCAGATTTGGAAGGTGACAAGTGCATTAGTAGTAATGGAGCACATAGGTCTGTGGCTTGGTGTTGTACTTACACAGAAGTGCCAATTTAACTGTGTGCCAACAAAAATGCAAACATTTAAACTGGTATCTCAATATATGTAACGCACTGACTGTCAGAATTTGAAGTTAAGCAGCTGAGTAGGCCACAGCACCGGAGGTAGTTTCAGAAGAAAGCCAAGCACGCTGAGCAAAACAACATCATCCTTCTGAAGATTTACACTCTTAGAGCTGCTGAAGGCGCATCAGATCTGCAACCCAGCAGGACTCCAGATTGTAGCATTTATTATTGCCTTGATGTCGCCAGGATAGTTCCCAGACTTAGAAGGCCTATTTATGGACGCCTCCTCCACCTGTACAATAACTACTGCAATTATTGTGCAATTATGGTGTACTGGGAGGGCTGAGCAAGCACTGTGCTCCCATGGTGTCATGCAGGGCTGAAACTCAGCCTGAAGCTCTTTGCAGGTCCCAAGATTTTCCAGTCTACCTAGACAAGGCATAAAAAGGTGAAGAAAAGTCATTGAGGTGAATTACATTGTAGAGGTTCCTTGGAAGGCCAGAGCAAGGGTCACACAACCGGCTAGCAGTCCTGGGACTAGCAAAGGGCTTCCAAATGGCCATGGCAGGCTAGTGCTTGGTCACTCGGGCTGTGGAAGCAAGGCTACCCTTACTAGTTAAATACTAAATTGGGAAAGTCCAGTACTCCGGTGCAGGCCATTCTCATATGGTCTGCGGTTCTAGTTCACTGGAAATAATAATATTGTAATATTCATTGGTTATTCATAGAAAGCAAAGCATTCGCACACAGAACTGATGCGGTTTTAAATGTTTGAGTGGAGGACTTTGCAGGAGGGCTATTGTAAAGTTTGCTTATTTCTTACTGTGATCTCTAGAATCGGTGTGCAACAGAAATGTAGAAAACATATTTTGCTGATGACAAGTGGCTTTTGTATGAAGTAATTTTTGAACTTCACAGGACCTTTCCTGAGATTACAAAACCATCCAAGTGGGTCAAAGTGTGACCTTAAACTATGTGGATACTTTAACTGGCAAGAGAAACTGGAAGCTCTTCGGTACCACTTGAAAACTCAGTGTGTGTTTATTCTGTGTATGATGGACAAGCACGAACTCTCTCTGAAACACAGGCAAGCCTGGTTTGTTAGCTCAAGCCCAGCATTGTTCTAATATAATCACATATTTTTCAGCTTGGAGTCTCTGTCATCAAAAGCAGTGTGGCCAGCAGGTCGAGGGAGGTGATTCTGCCCCTCTACTCTGCTCTGGTGAGACCCCACCTGGAGTGCTGTGTCCAGCTCTGGGGCCCCGAACATAGGACAGACATGGACCTGTTGGAGTAGGTCCAGAGGAGGGCTGTGAAGATGATCAGAGGGCTGGAGCACCTCTCCTAGGAAGGCAGGCTGAGAGAGTTGGGATTGTTCCGCCTGGAGAGGAGAAGGCTTCAGGGAGACCTTCTAGCAGCTTTCCAGTACCTAAAGGGGCTACAGGAAAGGTGGAGAGGGACTCTTTGTCAGGGAGTGTAGTGATAGGACAAGGGATAACAGTTTCAAACTGAAAGAGGGTAGACTTAGATTAGATATTAGGAAGAAATTCTTTATTGTGAGGGTGGTGAGATGCTGGAACAGGTTGCCCAGAGAAGCTGTGGATGCCCCATCCCTGGAGGTGTTCAAGGTCAGGTTGGATGGGGCTTTGAGTAACCTGGTCTAGGGGAAGGAACTAGAAGACCTTTAAGGTCCCTTTCAACCCAAACCATTCTATGATCCTAGGAACAGGAACAGAATAGCAGACGAGAGGAGGTGCCGAGGGTACCTCAAGCAGCCACTGCTGAGCAGGATGAAGAACCCACGCAGGGCACTGCCTGGCTGCGGGGTGCAGCGCCGCACTGTGCATTGTGTCGGGTTTTCCATGGCACAATAGGTGACAGAAGAACACCTTCCCCCAGCTTCCTCCCCACCCTGCGGAGCTCGCGCTAGGCGTGCCTCCCTAAAGGTTAAACAAGCACAGATTTTCCTGGCAAAATTGCCCACTTCAAGTTTCTTTCAGAGAGGAGGAAATGTTTTTCAGTCTGGTTAGGCAGACTTANGTTTTCAATACAATTTAACGAATCTAAAAAAAAAAAAAAAAAAAAAAAAAAAAAAAAAATCCTGGAAAAGAGTAAAAACAGGTATTAGCTAAGCAAAAGGTGAACATGCACAGCTTCTTCGGAGATGTAGTTGGTCGGGAAAAGCCTTTGCTTTGTCTCGGCAGGCTGAGAAGACAGCTCTCATGGCAGAAACTGTCAGGGATGGCAATGCCGTGTTCGCAGGCCCAGTCTGGCCTGGGGAAGCCAGGCTTCAGCTTCAGCTGAAGCATGATTTTTGTATTGAATCCCACGTGTTTGTGTGCCTGCACAAACTCTACCTAGCTGAGCTGTCTACAGCATGTTCAGGACAGCAGGGGGGTAATACAGAGGAAAGCGAGTGTTGCCCACGTCCCCATTAATTCTGTTTTTCCAGACAATCGGGCTGTGTGCCTCTCGTTCTGGATGCCCGCTTGCTCCTCTGGTCGCGGGTGGGATGCGGGGAGGAGAGCGAGCCCCCAGCCTGCCCACAGGCTCCGGACCACGCGCTGCCCTCGCCGCCTCCGAGACCCCACCGGGTCTTGCCCAGCCAGCTTTGGGGCAGCGCTGCGGTATCCAGCTGCAGAAAGGCCATGGCTGGAGAGCAAAGCGTGCAAAGGCAGAGATGGCTGTTTTCTCACTAACTTAGGCGCTAAAAATAAACAACTTACCGACCCGCCCCTTCATCCCTCGTGGACACTTCACCAAGCAACTTAAGCAACCTTGAAAAAAGCATACGAGACTCTCGAAATGGTTTTGTGATGCAGTGCGTGACTGACTAAAAGCAGAAGTGTTTTAAAGTTCTTTGAGCATGTTTCTGTTCTCGAATTATTTTGAAATTATACCACTTCCACATGGGTATAGCTTCTCCTTCCCTAATGGGAGGCATTGAGGCATCAGTTTGTAAGCTATTCACTATAACACTATCAGGAGTGGATAGGACTGCATAGAAGTGAATATAACAAGTACTGTCATTTTTAGAAAAAGTGAGTCTTACGGAATGGGCCAAGGTATTTTTAAGTATGTGAAAAGGCATGCTTGCTTTGTTTGTGCTAACATTCAAATTGGCTTAATAGTAAAGAAAGTCCTTTGCAAGTATTTTTTTCTGTTTCAGAATTGGTTTGCTGTGACTTGTGAGGTTGGTTGTAATCCACACTGTCTTCACAGCTGCATGAATATGAAATTGTCATGTCTGCAAATCATGAAAATGTCATGAGTCTCTATGGATGAATGAGAAATTTTAGCTGGTCTTCATTATTCTGCTATTCTAAAATACCCATCATTATCTACTTTTCTGAGTTTTCTTACGCTTTTTTTTCCCCAAAAGTGATGAGTACACCTAAATCTCTTAGGACAACTCTGTGCAGCGATTTAAATTTATGCAAGCTGGATAATTAGGCTGGAGCTTTACAATTTCCAGGAAGCATTTTAGCAAGTAAATTTGATTATATGTAATGCCCTTAGATGACCAAACAAGATGAACAACCAACAGTTTGCAGTCATTTGCCTACTGAGATTTGCAAAATTACACACGCGTGCGCACACACACACACACACACACACACACACACACACATTCTGTTTGCACACAAACACACAGTAAAGCCTTTACCAATCTTTAACGGGAAGCTAAAACAGCTTATAGAAGTTCACGAAAAAAGATACTGCAGTGGACTCAGACACAGAAAGAAAAAAAAAACCACCAGCAAAACAGGAGATCTGTATGAAATAAAGCCAGATGACAGACAACCTCTTATTGAACTTGCTTAATCCAGGAGGAGACGGATGGTGGGGGGGGAGGGCAGGGTACTGTCCCTGCTCCTCCTGTGTGGCACATGCTGCATGTCACATGCAAGGGCAGCAGCTGTGCATCCTCTCCAATCCATGCTGTGGCTGTAGTGATCTCTGCCTAATCCGTGGCCAATTTATAACTCACCCCAGGTGGGGCTGTGTGAAACCACTCCATCAAAACTCTACGGCCAGGAACAATTGTCTAAAATTAAGACCATGAATATAGACATGTATCCTTGGCTCAAATGATAAACCTGCTGAGAGACTGTGTACCTGTCTGGAAGGAGGCCATGTCAGAGAAGTGTCTTCATGAGATCTGATCCATGGTGACAAAGATACTGGGGGCCTTTATCTTCAAAGATACTACAGGATCTACAATATTTATGAGACCAGCAGGCTGTCTGATATAGTGTCTTCTCCAGCAACAGTGAGCAGCAGGTGCTTACAAGTGTAGGGACTGAGCAGATACAGAAAAGCCTTTCTCTGGTATGCCCTTCTCCTTTCCAGCAATTAGTGCTTCAGAGACTGCCTGTGCTGGAAGTTGTGTCCAGATCATCACAGATAACTGCAGTCGGTCGGTCTGTTGCTCAAAAGTCTGTCTGTTGTGTTATTGGACTTGTATATACTTTTAGCTTCTATATCATCCTAAATTATATGGTTAAATTTCTTGTGCCCAGTAATCTTGTACTTTCAGAAACACTGACTGTTGTTCTCTCCACCGTTCCTTATTTTATAGATCTCTGTTAGCGGTGCTTAGGGACCTACATTCCTCTGAGGTTCTGGATCTGGCTATTTTTGCATAGATGTTTCTTTGGCCAGCAGCTAGGGCAGATGTTTTGAGTGGTGGATGTCCGCAATAGTGAAGAACAGCAAAATGGTGATTTCTTCCAGTAGAAACAAATGCATTTTCTCTGTCAAATGTTTACAACTGAGAACTATGACATGAGATAATTTGAAGGAAATTATGCAAAGACCTTCCTGAAATAAATACCTGTGTAGCAGAGGGAACAGGATGCATATATTTCGATGAGCTTTTTCTCAAGACCACATTGTCAATGCAGAGCTGAGCCAGAGCTAGTAGAGCAGCTGCCCAAACTTGGGGAATAGGTTTATCTAGGAGGGTCTGCTGCTGAATCAATGGAGTTCTGGCAGTGACGAATTTAGTCCAGTAATTACTGAAACAAGTGAAAAACAGCAGCCAGAGGTTATAGTACAAAATACCTGCCAGTAGTATCTGTCACGGTGCCAGAAAGGCTTCTGAAGTATCTTAGGGTAGGTTTGCTTTTCTTCTAGTAGGAGGGTACTCAAGAGAGAAGATAAAGTTCTTTCTTAGACTGTAAAGAGGCTAGAAAGCTTAGCATACTTAAAATTGCTTAGCAAACACTGGCAAACTGTAGCTTACAGTAAGGCCATTTCTATACAATCTGCTGCCACGATTTGCTTTGATCAGGGAAGATGGTATTTCACAGAGCTGTTATCGAAGGTGGAGCAAATATACCCCCAGGAGTCACCAGGCCACACACTGTGTAGTAGAAAATGTGTATTCACAATGCCAAAACTGGTAGCGTCAAAGTAGCAAGAGGTGAAGAAGATAGGGTATAGCTGTTGTTCCACAGGATGCAACGTTCCTCAGGCTTTGATTCTTGTAGTTGCACAAAAGATGCAACTAATTTGATGTTCCAGTCAATATTTCTCTCAGCCAGCCTACATACGTGTATGTATGAATATACATATACACACCCCTCCCCATATACATTTACACACACATATATAGTGGCCAGCCTAATACACGTGTTCAATTGATGTCTGTTTAAATATGCTTATTTGAAATGCTACTGAGGGTGTATAAGATGGTGCAGTTGCCTAAAAACTATTGTGAAGTCTCCTGTTTATTTGTAGGTAATGCTATTTGTGAAAAGCCTTTGGAAGTAAAAAGCAGTATTTTATTATTTGAGCACAATTAAAAATGCAGATTTTCTTTGGATCTATGTTTTAGCTCATCCCATTAAGTGTTGGTCGCCTGGACATTTTAATCAGGATCATGGTGTCTAAAGAGATTAGTTAGATAACACTTGTTAATTAGGGTGGCCTGTCCACTAGACTCTTTCTGAAGGGCATATGGGTGCATGAAGCAGAATCCTTTGGAGGACAAGTGACTGTGTGAGACCAAGGTCAGAGACAGGATGCTGTGGGGTATATGAAAGTACAAACTTGAGTGTTAACGTGGATGTGCTTTTTAAACCAGTCAATTAAAAGTCAGTAATAGAAAAAAAACCCCTCACAACAGACATACTTTCGTAGGAGTAATAATGTCTATTCAACTGCTAGTCAAATTATATTCAAACATATCTACTGAATCTGAAAAGATGATGTGCACAGAATGCAGTAAAAAACAGACAAACAGGAAATTACAATGACAAAGCTCATTTTAAAGAAACAGTTAGCAAATAGCTAACTAATTTCTTGCTCTGAATAGTTTTGAATTGGAGAGGTTTGCATTCTGCTGGGCACCATAATTGTTTGAGAGAATTTCAATTGGATGCACTTGAGACCCACTTACATTTTCTGTCTACTTAACTCCAGAATTTTTTGCACTCACCAAGAACACAGAACACAAAGAGATCCTGATCCTTTACTTAGAAGGAAGGACAACTGCTCAAAATTGTGGGATGAAACACAACATAGTAAAATGTAGGCTGAATATCTGGATAGATGTCATGGTAGCAAGATAAATTAAACTGTAAAAGAGTCCGATGAAAGCCTGAGAGTCATTTAAACTAGAAAGAACAAAGCTGCCTGACATACACTCTAGAGAACAACCCTATGCTCATGGGAAGAGACAAGTTGATATCATAGGTCTTTTCCATCATTTATTTTCTAATGCCTATAATCTGTGATAAAGCATACTTCTGTGGAGAGGGGCCAATATTTTTAAGCCTAGGCACTGACATTTGGATGTAGTTTAAAGGAGTATACGCAATGAGTCACAGGGAACCTTTCCAAAACTCTAAGACATGATGCAAGAGGAGCTGAGAGGTCGCTGTGTTGAACGACAGACTGTACTTAAAAAAGCAGGGGCTGCCTAGCAGCCCACATCTGTATAGAATTTAGTCTTACAGTGCTCCATTTGCAGTTGGGTCCTATGTGTTACCATATCAAAAATCATAATAATTAGAAATAACAGGGTATTGGCTTTGTGATACTGATAACTGAATCCAAAGCCTCCAAACAAACCTATACGTGGATCTTGCAAAGCATGGTACGGTTTCAGAACAGATGGAAAAAAGATTTTGTAACACTGGAGTTTTATCCCTGCCACAGTTACAAGACAGCACATCTACCTTTTACTAGTGTTGTAAGAATTAGCAGCAAGAGCTTACAGTGAAAGATATGGCCTCTGGCTACTGCATGACCAGTGTAATTGCATTGTTAGCTGCTGGTCTGAATATACAGCAAACATGAGAATAAGTAATAGCCTTGTAGTTTTTGTACTCATAATATTACAGCAATATTTCCTCCTCAGCATTACAAACATAGTGATTACAAATACCAAAGGTAATATGTGTTGCAAGAAACTACACACAAAATTTCCTTACACTCTTTACATAGGTTATTTTATTTTTTAAAATAAAACCTAGCATAGAATCGTAGAATCATAAAATCATAGAATGTTTTGTGTTGAAAAAGACCTTTAAGATCATCAAGTCCAATCATTAACCCAGCACTGCCATGTTACTACTAAATCACATTCCAATGTTTGATAACCTTTTCTATGAAGAAATTTTTCCTAATAGCCAAACTTCCCCTGGCAGAACTTGAGGCCATTTCCACACACTCCAGGAACCTCCTAGACCGTTTCCTCTCTGCGGTATTGTATTTCCAGCAGGCATTTGAAAAGTTCAAGTCCCCCACAGGAAGAAGTGGTGGTGACTGTGAGACTTTTCCCAGCTGCTTACAGAGTATTTTGTCTGCCTCTTGATCCTGGTTGGGAGGTCTATGACAGGCTCCCACCATGATATCTGCCTTGTTGGCCTTCCCGTGATTCTTACCTATAAACAGTCAGCTCTGTCATCACCATCATTAAGCTCAAGACAGTCAAAACACTCTCTAACAAACAGGGCCACTCCACTGCCTCTCCTTCCTGGCCTTTCCCTTCTGAAGAGTTTATAGCCATCCAATGCAGCGCTCCAGTTGTGCATATCCTCCCACCATGTTTCTGTGATGGCGACTACATCATAGTGGTGCAGTGGCTTCCAGCTCCTCCTGTTTGTTGCCCTTTCTGCGTGCATTGGTGTAGATGCACTTCAGTTGTGCTGTTGATACCATCACCTGTTCGGTGGGAGAAGCCCTAATTCCTTCCTGACCATTCCAAGGTGCTTCCGTGATTTCTAGCCCATCAATATTCCTTGTGTCTTTGGTACTGCCTGGCACTCCATCCCCTACCTCCAAGACCGAAAGATCTCACTAGCACACCATTCCACAAACACTGATGTGCCGCCCCCAGGTTTGCCCCTAAGTGAGCCTGGTTTCGACCCCTTCACCCTTCAAAACTAGTTTAAAGCCCTTTTGATGAGCCTTGCAACTCCTGTGCAAAAATCTTTTTCCCTCTTTGAGACAGATGTACCCCATCTCCCACCCGCAGGCTTGGTGTCATGTAAACTGACCCATGATCAAAACACCCAAAGTATGAGGAGAACATAATTAAAGTACATTTGTCTTACCTAAAACTAATTGATTCTGTAAAATCTATTTGAGGGAGGACAAAGAAGAACTGATGATTAAACAGAACCTCAGCCAGTCAAAGAAATGAAAACTTCCAGGCTATGTAGTCACTGTGGAATGAGAGGATACAGCGACAGGATGGAGTCTTCCAAAGCGTTCAGCCCACATCCAACCAGCCAGGTAAGCCTGAAGCTCACCCAGGTCCGTACCTACTGCTTCCTATTTGTTGGCTTCAGCTCTTCAGAAACATCAACCCAACATGCAAGAGAAAGCAGGGAAACTTGGATGCAATTTTTGCCATTTGAATTTGGAGCTCTGTCTTCTTCAACTGGTATCAGTATGAGTTGTATGTTGATTTAAGAGGCAGTTATACAATATGTTTTTTCAAGTCTCACTCATGGCACATGGGTAATGCATATCTTACTTTATTTCTGAAATATCAGTTCTGGACCCCTGAGGAGACAGTATGAATGACCAGCAGTGTTTCCAGGCATGGCATTCACTGGGGGTCATGGCACCCATCCTCTCTTCTGGGTAAATCCTCTGCTGTATGACTCAGTGGCATGAGTCACACTTTATTTTCTGAAACAGGCTAACCGTTCTTATCTTTAACTGGGTATTTCATTTGGGGTCAAAATACTTTATTTTCAGCTTCATGAGCTACAGTTGCAAAGTTAGCGTTTCACTATCTACGCACATTTGTTTACCTAATAAAAACGACACAACTACGTTAATAAACTCAGACAGAAAAGTGAGCCTCATCCCCTCCCAGTTATTTAGTCTGATTCTACATCTTCACTGTGAACTAGTGAGGTACCTTAAAAATTATTTCTTGATTTGTTCTTACTTTTCCTGTAAAAGACAAGCTCCAGAATCAAATGTATTCATATATTAATGGGATTTACAGTTATTTTTCCTAGTCACTCTGTCACAGCACAGCCACACAATGTGTGCATTTCAATTGGTCTTCGCTCGAGAAACATTTAGCAGTCGCCGTATTTTCGAGTGGAGAATCCCTAAATTGCCTCAGAAGTTGCAGCTGATAGAGAACACAGAGAAGTTAATAACACCAGACTCTGGGGACGCTTGACAAACAAAATTGCAGATGTGAAACCCGGACTGAGTTATATGTGTTTCTTGGAAGCCTTTCAAAAGGTTGATTATAACCTGCCGTGCCTGGTGCCATAGACTTTGAGAGGTGCTCGGGTTTCAGTGCGTGCTGGTGGCCTCAGGTTTTTTCAGCTTTTGTCTGAGGAAGATGAGGAATATTTTAGCTTAATTTAACCTCAGATAGGGAGGGCCGATACTTTTCCTGTGTTTGCTAATGTGGTTTGCACCGTGTTTCTGTAATCTGGCTCACCGAGTCAAGGGCGATTTCAAGATGTCACGATACATCGGCAAAAGTAATTAGAGAAAGAATGTGAGCTGGTGCTTGCATTAATGCTGCCTAGTAATTAATAGCATAGCTACAATCTTGCTGGCTCCTGTAACAATCTGAAGGCTGAGCCAGAGCTTCTGCTTTCCTTTCTGCCTGCCTAACCTTGAGTAACTATGCCATCCCACCCTTCTGAGCACTTGCGGAGGAGACTGTTTTGGCTGGAATTAGACAGCCCCAGATGGTACTATAATGCTCAACACCTGCTACGACTCCTTCAGTTCTTGTTATCTCTCTCCACAGCTTTTATATGTGCCTTTTCGCAGTTTGCTCGGTGGAGCAAGGAGAGGGAGGGAGGAAGGGAGGCTCGCTGTCCGGCTTCAGGCGGAGGCAGGGATGTGGTATTTGCTGGGTGCTTCACCCACACACCAGCACGGTGAGCTGAGCACCCTGCGAGCCACGGGGCAGGGGTAGCTCCATTGACTGAGTCATTTGTCTCGTGTGCTGATCTAGGAGAGACTGAGCACTCATTTGCACCTCAGCACAAACACATCATCTGGCTACGGTGCCTCTTCCAAAACTGAAGGAGTTTTCATGGAGGTTTTTCCCTCTTCCCTCCATGATTGCAGATACTACAGGCATTGTGAGCCACCATTCCTGAAAGACTGACAAAATATATTTATGAAACAACACTATGTTTACATTAGTTTTAATTAAAAGACTTCATCTGTATGGCCCTCCCTTTAAACATCTTCCGATTCCTACCTGAAGGGTCTTCTTGGCTGAGTGTATCTTTCCAATAGCTGCTGAGGACATGCGTGACATGACGGTGGCTCACAAAAGGAAATTGGAGTTGTAGCCCAGCTGCTTTCTGAGGCAGTCACAGGAAGAAAGATCAGCTTAGTGGACTGCATTTCTGTTGTAATTAAAATGTTCTATTAAATCAGGCTCCCCCACTGCTAGTTCCTGTAGGGCAAATACAGATCCATGGCTGGAACTAATAGTTGGCAAGATGTCAGTCTGGTCCGCCTGATAGCCCTGGACTAGTGACTTGTGAAGGTCGCCAGATTGATTTTATTTCAAGGGGATATACATTTATCATTCCTCCTGACCAAACAGTGGCAGCAGAGCAGCACAGTCCTCCAATGCTGCAAACCAGTCTGACATCACTGACACCATTTTACCCAAAATGAAAAGCTGGGCTAACCCTAAGCACCCCGCATTTGGCACACGGCAGTTTATGGGTGAAATGTGCCATTGGACCTAAGAGTAGTCTGAAAGGGAACAGGCTGTCTGCTGGCAGTTGTGACTGCCTCCTGTGCACATCAGCAAAAGGGTAGCAATTCTGACAAACAAATACACATTATTAAATAGCAATGAGAGGGAAAAAAAAAGAGGCACAGGGTCAGGAGAGTGTGATGTGCTTGCAGTGCATCTGCTAAATTTTCAGTACATGTTGTCTGATCCCTTGCTAGCTGGTCCATGTTTCTGATTGCCTGAGACAGCTCAAACAAGTTTTAATCAATAAATTAAGAAAATTTTTTCAGAAGAAATTTGGCATGAGAACTTCAGTTCCATCAAAAAGCAGTCATCGCCTGGTTTTACGATTCCTAGTACATGAGATAGTATGTGAAATGGTAGAATATCTCACAGAGCCAGGGCAGTACTTTAGTATCAAGAAACATTAAAATAACAAGTTTCAATATCTGCGCAGGGTAAGTCTCTTTAGACCATGGAGTTTGTTATTTTTGATCATTTTACAAATCCTTTATGGAAAAAAAATATTTTCCCTCCACACATTATAGCTCCAAATAAAACATTCTGCACAGACACTGTTAAACAATATCTAGTGCATACACATATAAAATAGGAAAGCCATGACAGGATTGTCAGGTGGTATTCTTCCTAAATCTCTATTTTATTTACCTCAAAAATGACTGTAGCATGCCATTTTAAGACAGCCATGATGGATTTAATGAAGATTACTTGGTGAGTGCTGATGTTGTATATCACTGTGCAGACATACAAATGTCGAGCTCAACTAATTTACTCTCTCTCTGACATTCTTGTCAGGGTAAATGACTGAGTCCCATCACTAATTATGATGCAAGAAAGCATCCAGCCACTGCTGCAACAGAAGATGTTTTACTTTCCTGGAGAAGGTAGCTGTACAAGTTACTTTTTGTTACCTTTCCTGACCAGGATAAATTCCTGAAGCAGAATTTCTCTCCCAGAAACAAGCATTAGTGTTGGACTGAGATCCTAGAAGGAAGAGATTGTGTTGCATGGCTTATAATTCTCTCTATGTCAGGATAAATATGCACTTGCAAATAAAGCATATTGTACTTAGAATTCCATGGATGGGATCCGTCTTACTAAACTATGCTATGGATATTTATTTGCACTGTAGATTCCAGTTTCTGAGCTAGTGACTTTAGAGTCCTTTAGAGTCAAGAGAAAAATAGATGGTACTAGCATATAACTAATCTCATCCTGAAGCAAATATGAAAAGCAGGTCATGGCACCCTTAACATGTAGGAATGGCATTCTTAACATGTAGGACACATGAGAAATAAATGAAATAGGATTACACATGGAGAAACAAGAAGGAGTTTGTGTGCTCGTTTTACAGGATTTCAAAGTGAAATGAAAACAAGTTCTTCTGGTGAACAGTCAACACTAAGATATACGTGGTCCTCCAGGGCCCCCTGGTCTCCAACCCCAGTTTTGATGTCTCCACATGCTGTCGCATTACGACATGGATCCCATGAACTTCTATGGGAGCTACCGTTGTTAAGAACTGACACGGGTATGATGTCGTTAACACATTTTTTAAAACTATTTTAAAGATACTGTCAAATTACAGCAACATTATCCAGGTCCACTGAAATAAAAAATGCCCTCCCATTTACACAAGTTTTTGCTTAAACATATTTCAATCACGTGCTGTTGTTCCAGTTTCTGTGACAAAAAAAAGTCCATGGTGATGGGTGATACAGGTTTGTCTTTCAGTCAGATTAAGTCAGTTAAGCAAGGTTAAGATTACTGGAAAGACTAATATACTTGAAGGCATGTTATCTCTTATCACTGAAGTCACATGTGAAATACAAGCAGCTTCTTGGAAAGTCTTTGGGAATTTCCAGAACAGGTTGATAAAAGTTACCTTACATTTAGCTTACAGTCCAAGCCAAGATAACCGTATCTCTCTGGAGGTATTTATTTTCACACTTATATGTACTTCACCTTTTCACTTTGTCATGAATTCATGAAGTTGAAGGATCTCCATATCTGAAGACAATTTTCACGATGTCAATAGGGTATTTGTTGTCATGTGAAACCCATCTTCTCAGGGGTAGCCTTGGCTTATGCCAGTAGATATCTCGGACCTTTTTCTTATGTTTGTTCAGTTGCATAATTTTATCATAATTTTGGCATATGTTTTTAGTATTTATAATAAATATTGTGTTTATAAGTACATTACTACTATGCTTTTCACCCAACAATCCTTTAGAGTAAGAAGACTTCTTGCTCTTTTTTTTAATTTCTTTTTTTCATGAGTTTCTTATTCTAATGTTTTGTATCTTATTGTCATGTTTTTAGTATCAAAGCAATGGATTTACATATACGTAATTCTGCAACTTTTAACCAAATGTTTACTGTATTTTACTGGCATGTTTTTCTCTAAGTATCCTCTTTTGATTATCATAAGCTGCTTCTCAATTATTGTCTTGAAAGAATTCCATGAAAGTCATCATGAAGAAGAATACTTAGTTTATCTATTAATGTTTGGGCAGATCCTGAAATGCCTACCAAGTCCGTAAAACTGCTATTTTTAATCTTTGCCTCAAGATATTCTCCTCAATCACAGTAACTTCTAGATTTACCCAGGCACTAACAGCTTGCACATTTGCATTCATAAATATAGGCTGGTGGTATGCATGCTCCAATGTGTATTCTAAAATACTCTAGTTTCAGTACTGAAAGTTAGCCTACTTGCTTCTAATTAATAGGCTGAAGTTCCTGAAAGGACAATGAAATAACTGAGTTAAAAGAAAAGAGTCAATCTGTCAAAAGGGAAGAACATATAGCAAGTGCACCAATTGATCACAAATAGCTGTCTCTCTCAAATACTTCCAACACAATGAGAGTCTTCTTGTAGATCACAAAATAGCAATGTCATGACAAATTATGATATACACACTATTCACTCTTCACTGAACTTGGCTGGCACTTAGGTGCTTCATTCCAGCTCCGGATCTATCCTCTTCAGATTAAAGAGCTGTTATAACTCACTGGCTGTTTAGAAACAGATTAATGGTATCCCTCCCTTTTTCTCAGAGGCAGACTTTATTAAACCTACTGTGAGTTATTAAAAATGCTGGCCTTGATGCCCTAGATGAAAGATCAAAGATTTAAAATCATCCAGCTTTGACTTAAACCAGATATTTTAGCTTCAGTTCCATTTGATATAGGTTCTTTATCTATTGGTTCTACTGATAAAAACACAGCATATTGGAGATAAGAAAAATAAAAAGGCTGTGACTTTTGCACAGACTGTGCTGTATTTGATATAGCTGGAAAGCAACATAGTAAACAGACAAATAAAAAAATTGTTTTAGTTTCCAATCAACCTTTTTTTCACCTTTTATAAACAACAATAGATTAAGTGTGAGATTACTTGAGATCACGGCATACAATTTCTTTGTCTGGCACTGCCGCGCTGCATCATCACTGTCATCATCACCATTGTTGTAATGCTTCCCAGTCTGTGCCTGATATCCTTCCTCATTCGTTAATACTTTCCTGTCACCTTTTCCCAATGCTTGCCTGGATTTCGTGTCTGTCATCTAGCAGCTCTGCTTTGGCTTGTCCTCTTGTCTGGCTATGTCTGTACTGCGAATAAAGCAGAGCTAGAGAATGGTCCAAACCACGTCCGTGACTAGCTGTGTTCACACTACATAGCATTTGACCCTGTTGTCCTCTGAGTCCCATGCAGTTCTTTTGGCCAGCAGGACTATCCTCGGTGTGCTTTTTTTGATTTTCGGTTCAAGGCATCTGAAGTAATGCGGTCACTGTTTTGCAAAGTACCAACGGCATCACCAGTATGAAACTGAGGTGAGGATATGAAGGTGATCGGGATAGTGTTGGAGGAGGCAGGGTGGAGAAAGCCAAACCTTACGCAGTGTTGACCATGCTGTCTAGTGGATTCCTAGTGCGGTGCTGGAGATGTTGCCTTCTTGTGTGCTCCTTTTCTTCTGGAGGCTGTGTGAATACATGCATTGTACTGGACCTAAAAGTAATAACTTAGCTCTTTAATTTTGCCCAAGCTGCTCCAAAACGGGGTCTTCTGGCAGTGACATGTGAGAAAACTTGTGTCTTGACATCCAAACCTCCTGAAGGACTCCACCATGAGTCACAGCTCCTGGCCTTTCCAGCCAGGCCAGCCTGCTAGGACTGGTCTCTCCTGAATTCACTAGCAGCAGGGACCCCATCTTTACAACCTGCTTTTCTAAACTGCATGGACATATCTGTCAAAAACCGCATTCCTCTTTCTTCTCATGTTGTGTACTGTAAAATCAAAGTCTTCCCAGGCAAGTATTTTTCTTGCTTACTGCTCTTTTTTGGCATGCAGGTGGCAGGACACCCACAGCTGCACAGCCCTCCATCACTTTTGCTTCTCAAGCTCTTTCCGTGCTTTCCACTCATGCATGTGCACATTTTTAAAGAGCTGGACTGCATTTATTCCCAACATACAGTCAAACGTGGGAATCCTCACAGCCACTTGAAGCCTCTTGTAGGTGGAGGCTGACAAGAAGTGAATGGCTACAGGGGCTGTAGCCTTTCCCCCACTACCGGCACTGGTGGTGCAGTGCAACCCCTGCTTCACATGGTGTTGTGGAGTTGCAGATACGTTGCTCTCCCATTTTGTTCACAACAGCGTCTGCCGGAGGGAGTGTGCGTTATTGAAAGAGGACTGGGTTAAGAGCATTATTTTAATGCTCTGCAAGGGATGGCTGAGGGTAAAGAAGAATGTGTGCACCTACAAAACATGCCTCTTCCCCTGGAAGCAGAATTCTTTCCTATAATGGAGCCATTACTGAAGCTCAAACGGAATATAGTTAAGTGGCAAATCTGCGTGTCTCTGTATGTTCAGAAAGAAAGAAAACAAAAATACTCTTCCCAGAGAAAGTAAAGGATTTAGTGCCCACGGCAAAGCCACTAAAAGCAACAAACCCCTTCCTGTGATTTCAGAAAGTGCAGGTCTCTCAACTTTTCTGTACTGTCAGGTTAATTTGTGACAGCCCACACTGCTGACATCTTACCCATTGCTACAGACAATTTTTCTGGTCTGAGCTAATGAGAATTGCAAATTCTACCTGCCAGGAGGCAGCTCCATCCGCTGGCTGGGAGCATCTCCACTCCAGGTCTATTCAGCTTCAGCGAGATCTGGGACACATCAGCCCACGGCTGTCTCTCTGACCTAGTAGCATGTGTCAACAAATAAATGTTTGAGAAAACTATGA
This sequence comes from Chionis minor, assembly GCA_013398295.1. Lineage (NCBI taxonomy): Eukaryota > Metazoa > Chordata > Aves > Charadriiformes > Chionidae > Chionis > Chionis minor. Next base: position 133,271 of record VZSF01005486.1, on the reverse strand, counting down.
GCAACACATTCCCTACTCTGTTGCAGGGCTCGCATCAGTGCCAGTAAATCATATGCATGCAGAGTGAAGACAGTCAAACTTTAAGGATGACATCTTCAAGGTACTTTCAACTGACCGCTAAATCCAGATGCTTTAGTATTTCGTGCCAGTATTTTTATCTTTGATTTTTTACACACTGAACTATTTTTGCTTACAAGACAGGATAACATTGCTGTCATATTGCCTCAAAAAGTATATGTGTTTATAATCGGAGTAGATTTTTTTTCTTACTCAAATGAGAATAATAGACCAGAATCTGAAACTTCAGTTTTAAATGTCTTTAAATTATTTTGGTGTCTCAGTTGTTGGCTAAGTCAATAAATATATCACACATCAACTGCCCATACTTTCAAAATATTTTCACTGTACTAAAGCTGATACACTGTTAATTCTTTGAATTGTTTGTAGGGTCAAATCATGTAAAAATAATCAAAACCATTTCTGAGATACCAAAAATCTACAGCATCTCTTGTTTTTCCATGCAGGATGGATGTAGAAAATGTATAACAGCCTTATATGTGAGACATTTTTAACAACTGACTGAAATAGGCCAGCATCCAAGCTGAAGTGAAGGCAATGAAAGAGATTTGGCAGATACAAAGAGAAGACAGGTGGAGAGAGAGCAAGGGAAAAGGAATTGATCAGTTATAAGTGAAATGTAATTGGCAAGTCCCCATGACATCTCTGTTGAATACCCCTCAACTGTGGCTTGCCTTGCTCGTCTGTTAAGCTTCATGCATGCATCTGCTTACCCTGTAGAAATAGGCCTGCCAGGAAGATTTTCACCAGGATAAAATACTATATATTTATATGTACATACATATGCAGACATATGTGTGGAATTAAATACCTTTTTACACCAGAAAGTCAGGAATCTCAGTAAACTCAATGACAATCCACTTATTTGCTTATTCCAGGTTTTCTCAATTTTACTTCCCATATAGTCCTAAGCTGGATGTCTAGCTTCTGTCGGATTTGTGTAGATGTGGAAATTTATTAAGGACGTATGAAGGCATTAGTCTAAAGTGGTAAGAATTCCATTATAAACAAATATGCAAAATACAGACATTGAGTATTTTTTTCAAAATGGAGACACTATTGTAGACCGGTTGACTTGTCACTTGTTCACATTTTGAAGGGAATGCCCTTTTTCTCACAGAAAATCCACGTATGTACAGAAGAAGGCAAAAGAAAAAAAGGTCAAAGTTTCTTGTAAGAGACCCTTGCAGTGCTTTCCATCAATCTTTCCTGGGTTCATGCTCCTCTTTCTTTATTGTTTCCCCAACTCTGCTTATACTGTTTACAATAAAAAATAGCTGCTAGAAAATATGATGAGAGATAAAGAGTGGCTTAAGCAGCTCTGCAAAGACCTGTTTATATTTCCTGTCATGTCATTTTTCAGAAGAACAAAAATAAAAATACTTGCAATAAACTATAAAATGTGGTCCTTTCACTGATGTATGAAGCAGGGCTGTAAGTTCAAGAAACACTGCACACATTTTAACCTCTTCATTCCTGAATTCAGATTTTTTCTGATCATGATATCTGAGATGCTTTATACCCACTGTACCATATTGTGCTGTATCAAGCATTACCACCCCTAGAGAAAAGTGGTCGAAAATCATTGTTATGTCAGTATTTTCTGTATTTAAAATATTTCTGTCTTAGTCTGTTATGTGCAGTTAGTAAAAAAGCAATATTGAAACTGAAGTGAACTTTATGTTTGCTCCTGCAAATCTACCATTTTCATGCCAGATAAAGCAGCACCATCCAGGAAAGGGCTGTAGGCTCACTCATCCCTAGGTATTGGAAGCCTCATCTTCCCCTTGTTTCCCAGGGGTTACTTTAATCATTAGCTGGACAATAATTGGGGAAAGGAAGGGAAAAGATTAACTTCCATAATTCCCACAGAGGTTACTGACCCTTGTGAAAATGATGTTAAGAAGCCACAGAGGACTTAGGCTTAGCTAATATATTGTTGTTCGCGCTCCTCTGCTAGGCCTGCTTGGCATGGTGCGTGCTCCGGGACCGTGGGATGTAGCCCCGCTGGCTGTCTGGGTGGCCTCCACTTAGGAGAAGGCTTTGGCTGCAGCTGAAACACTCTGTTCTTAGTCACTTTAAGCTTGTAATATTTTCCTCGGTGAAAACACGTTCCGTATGTTTGAAGCACTGTACAGTGGCCCTGATATTTGGACTGATTTTTCACCCTGTTCACAGTACTGTTAGGGAAGATTTACAAAGAATCATAGAATAGCTTGGATTGCAAACCACTTAAGTTCAGGTTGGAGATTCCTGTGACATTTCCAAAATGTAGACCTTAATTAATGTGTCAAGAATGCTAGCAGACACTTAGTGGATTGAGACTAGGGCCTGGCCAAAGTCTTGCACCTGCCCCGCTTTTAATTCCATATAGGTTGGATCTAAAGTTTGAAGCTGTGCTGTAAGAAAAAGAAAAAGCGTGTCATGGGTAAAAATTGTGAACTGGATCTTTACACCAGACAAGAATTGATGAGCTGAAGTCAGAACTGTGTCTTAAACATAAAAAGCTAATACAGTGCTTACAATGAAGAATTTAACATGCTTAATTTCAGTCCAGAATAAGTGTGTGTGTTAAATGTTCAAGTTGATTGTAGACACAAAGATATGTGTGTCTACATTTGTGTACATATTTATGACGCATGAGGATCAATTTACCCAGAAAGGTGCAACTGGCATCACTATAGAGTTTGTTGGATGTTTGCCGGAAAAAGGTAAATTGTTTTCTGACTGTATTTGAGATTAGCAGTAAGTATGAGAAATGACCTGGTATGGAATAAATCCTCAGGAAGGATCTGTGGAATGCAGACGTCCCGTTAATGTAATCAGTCGTCAGGGGTTACTTTTGCTCTGTGCAAACAGGATAGACAGAACATTTGTCTGGCAATGAACGCCACAGTTTTATAGAGGCAGTCTTATGTGCCAGTTACCATTTTCTCTTCCCCCTGCCCTAACCCAAGTGATCTTCCCAAGAAAACCTCCCTGAACATATGTTGCTTATTCTTACTTGTCACTGACTGTTGCTCACAAAGGCCATCAAAGTTTCTCAAGAACAAGGGTTGTTTATCAAATCCAGCAAATGTCTGGGCGCATGCATAGTGTTTACTAATGACCATGCAGTTGTTCTGTAACGGAGAATTCCAACAATACCACGTGAGAAGGGAATCCTTAATTATTTCAGCCACTCATAATTAGTTTAATGATCTGAGCTTACTTGGTTGATTAGGCTGTGGTAAATGGGTCTAACATGTTCTGGCTTCTTCATTGATTTTTAAAGTATTCCATGTAATGTTAACATTTGACAAGTGATTACTCAGAGCCTCCACAATGTGTGGAGAGACATTTGCATCCCTTGGCTACCCTCCTCTGCATGCATATTTTAGATAATGCATCCCATAGCAGCACCACAGCTTGGAAAGGTTCTGTTGCAAGTCTTCCGCTTTTTATTATTATTACATAGGCAGTTAAACATAATGTTACACTGAAAAAAGTGACACATAAATCTTCTTCATTATGTAGTTCTTCTGTTTTAGGACATATTTATGGCTTTTGTACTGTTAACTGCATTGCATTCATAGCCACGCATTCAGTAATATGCTACAAACTAAATTGGTGGTCCCTTTTACTTTCTTTTTCAATGTCTGAAGAAGTGTTAAGGAACATTCCTTTGACTCAGTTGGGAGAGGGAAGGGTAGGAAAGGAAATAGAGTACATCAGCATTAGGCATGGCTGTTACCATCCTCGCACTAGCCAGCTCTCCTCCTCGTGAAACAGCAGTGGGGCAGGTCTGTGCATCTGGCCCTACGTCCACATAGGGGCACTGATGACCAGTGCACAAGCCACCACTGAGCTCCTATGGGCTGATCTTTAACTTCCCCTGATCCTACCCGCCTAATCTCTTGTACCCTCTCTGGGGAAAAAAAAAGTCAGTCTGCTGCTTACTCTACATAGACATTTGTTCATTCGGAAGACATAGCTGCCAAATGACTGAGATCTTTTGAGATGTTTAGGACCTGTATTTTTTTCACGCTTGGCTGATTGTGGAGCTACAGATTTCTTCAAGCCTACTTGCAAAAAGCTTTGTGTTCAGTTCTTGTGTGTAGTGTTGTAAGTCGTAGTTATTTAGACTGTAACACAAACTAAGTTCCCAATGCTTCCTATAGCGGGGAAACTTTCTGTTCAAAAGCAATGTTTCGTATGCATTTTATACAGAAGCATGCTGTGTGCGTGCTATATCCGTAACACATCTGAATACTGCAAAATAGCAGGTTCACTTGTAAAGACACAGGTCCTTCTCCAGGAAGCCAGGTTTCAGCTTTTTCTGCAGCCCCTGGCTTTAGGTGCTTCATGGTAGGCTTTTAGAAGACTTTCATTAATTTCTAGATTACATTAATTTCTAAATACACCAGTGGTAGCAGCCTTCTTTATGGCAGTTGTTGCAATACTTTCAGTTCATCTTAGAAAGCAGGAACAAGAAGACAAAGGGGTTTGCTTGGTTTCAAAACTTCTGGTTTCTCTTCCACCGTATTTTCTTGTGAAGATTTTTTTTGGTCTCCTTATTAATGCTGACACTTTGCCAGGTCCTGCTGTTCACAGCTGTATGTCATGGGCCTTCTAACTAAGGCGTGTGAGGCAGGCAGTTGGTAAGGCCATACTCACAGAACTGTATGTACCACTGGACATTAGACACCTGAGATGCGTGAGCTTCAAAACCCTTTCCTCAGTACCCGCCTAAATCTGTGGGGGCCTTAAGTTCAAAATGGAAGATCTTATGTTCCCAGGGATCCTGTATTTCCCTTTCTGCAGCAGTCTCAAAGCATCTCAGACTCAGAGAGCCTAAACAGCTTAATCCCTGTATTCCACTAACATGCCATTGGGTTGCACAGATGAGGAGTTTATCTGCTGTTGCTGGAAAGCAGCTTCAGAGCACGTGTAACGCACATCCACAAGGTTAGGCTCTACAGCAAACACAGTGGCAGAAAGTGCTTTTACTTAAAACAAAAAGACAGGAGGAGATATGAAAGAGTGTGTTCCTTTGATACAGCTGTACAATGGCTAGAACTGGTATTGGACACCTGAAGGACGGCATTTTAATGCCCTCTGCCCTGAGCCACTAAAGGACACACTGCCCATCTCTGGGGAGGATGCCCTGAAACCCAGGCTGAAGACTGCTCTCCTGCTAACTTCTGAGGGACATCTTTAAAGATTAACTGGGTGAAAGAAGGAATAGCCCTTTAGCCTGATGATTGGAACACTGAGGAAGAACAAACCTGGGCCTCTGAGCCCAGTGCTTAGACCGTTTGCGTATTTACAGAAGGGCAGGGCAGAGAGCAGAGCCTTGGCTCCCCATCCAGCTCCCTGACTGCATGCCCACCACATGGCTGTTGCTCAGCCTTCCTTCGCTTGCTCACTCCATGCAAAGACCTACACGTGTGACTGAGTGTTTATTCCTGCTTCTTCCTCTCCAGCAGACACAATATATGCACAGAGCATGTATGTATGTGGGTGTGCATACACTTACCGTGCGCGCGTACTCGGGAGCAAGCACTGGCAGCTTCATTCTCTCAGCAGACAGGAAATGTTTTGTGCAGCTCAAGTCAGCCAAAGCAGGAACCGTGACTGCAGACTTACTAATAAATAAATTAAAATGGCAAAAGGAAAATTTTAGTCTGGTCACCCAACTGCGAGAGAAACAATACAGTCACTAATCTAGCAGTAACACTTTTGAAATGGAGCCAGATGCACTGGAGACTGATTTGTATCCTCTAAGTGTTTAAGATATAAAATCTAGATTCCCATTCATTTACATGATTTAATCATGAATTGAATGACTGTATTAACCTTAGGTTTTGTTGTTATTTATACCGGAGGAGTCTAGATAACATCCCTCTGTCAGATAGCTAGCTGCTTGCAAGTTGTTTTTCTGCTAGTAAGTTAAATCATTTGTACTAGGACAGTTTTCAATTTATATACTGTCTTCCAAAATGTACATGCTAATCAGAGGGACAAGCAGTAGACTTGGCAGGAGACCCCACATGTGGAGCTGCCAGGCCGCTCACCAACATCCAGAAGGTTTTTGGGCCAGAGGAACTCAAAATAAATTCAGTCTATATGCCAGCAGGCCCTGTGCTCACTGGCTGTTGTCAAGAGTCAAGGCAAGTGTATGGCTCTTCCTCTGAAAAGTGTGTTCAAATGGCTTTTAATCTGTGAAAAACATCCAACAAACACTGAACTGCGTGGGCAGTCCCTTTTCTGTTTTCTGTTTAGCAGACTCCCTCAGGTGCTGGAATTATTTCAGAAACATTGGTGTCATTTTCTTCCTGTGCCGTAATATATATGGTCCTTGTTAAAATCCCTACCATAGGGTCAGCTTGGTAGGATCACTAGCTACTTTAAACGGAGAAGACAGAATGAGTCAGAAAAAAAATAGGGGAAAATGGGCTGAAACACCTGCCCCAGGTTTTGGTCTAGTGGTGTTTTTCTGGACGGCAGCAGACTGCTCCGTCCCCTCTGAATGCCAAGGAAGTCCCTTTCTTCCTGCCACTACTGAAGTCTGGCATTTTGCCTCTTGGCTGCAGCCTGTGCTCCACTGCCCACGCTGCACTCTCCCCATCACAGCCTGCCCTGCGATGCTGGCTGGGAGCGGTCCACCGCATCCCGCGGCACCGCCCTCCGTCCCTGCCCCTGCTGCCCCGGCAAAGGAGCCGGACAAATGGAGCCAAGGAAGGAAAGGGCAGGCCACAAGGCAAGGCAGCAGCAGCATGGTCGGGAGCCAGGCTTTGGGTCTTTGGCCAATAAAAGCATTACTACGAGCAGACTGGGGATGGTTAAGGAAGCAGGTAGGCTTGGAACGTGGCTGCAAGTCAAGTAGGAACTGGGACCAGTACTGGGAGAGACTGGGAGACAGGGAACAGGCTTGGGAGGCAGTGGCAGGGCGGAAAGGCCACCTGCTTCTGTTCCTAACATCCATCCCCCAGGTATTCCAGACTTTTTGTAATCTTGATCTCCTCTGACCACATTTTTGTCTTGCCTGTGTGCTGACAAGACATGCTGACTGTGTCCTGCTGGCTGAGCAGCAGCCTCGTCAGATCATGCCCCTCCCCAGCATCCTATAAGAATGGGGCCAAAACATCCTTGTTCTGGAGAGGATTTCCTGGTAAATTGGGTGTCCTGAAGTGACTAGTGGGCTACACCTGTATAGCAGATGGACTCATATTACATCTGTGTGGCCTGCTGCAAGTTTAATATCCTGGCTGGTGTCTGGTAAAGGGTCGCACTGACCAGCTGTGGTCTGTGATTCAGTTTTTGGGCTAAACTTGACTGGGGCTGGTGGATATTCCAGTGGGTTTCAGTAGGTATTTGGTTATCAAGGGCTGGAAAAGATTTGGTAGCTTTGAGCACATTGAAGAGACGCAATGTGAACCTCTTTCTCTGGGTCTAGCATCTCTCCCAAGCTATAGGAATCACAGAAGGGGCCCTGGGTGCAGGACTGACCATCATTGTGCTGTCTTTGTGGTGAGCATCATAAAAAAATAAGACTAACCAAACCAAATCAATCCAAAGTTCCTTCTAGCCAAGTGCCCTCTCTCCGACAGTGACCAATAGTGAATGTGTTAGGAAGGGAATAAGGACAAAACCAGACTTGTGGTAGTAATTCCTCAAAATGTTCCTTCAGCTTCCAGCGTGCTGTGTGGCAGCTGGGGGAGTTCATAAAGGAAGAGTGAGAAGTTTAGAGCTCCCTTGTGCTGCTTCCCATCCACATGAGACGTGGTTTAATGCCACGTTGCAAAATATCACAAAAGGGATGGGAAGGCGGCATCTATTTTGTTTGTGATCCATGGCATTCCTGAAACTAGGGATGGGTGGTGACAGTGATGAATAAAGGCCAGAAAATGTCCCAAGACTTTCCAAAGAGAAGAATGAGGAGCAGAAATCAAGAGGTATTGTCCCACGTATGGTCTTTTCATGTCAGTGTCTTTTGCTTCTGCTTTTGAAACTATGAGTTGACTTCATATATTTCTTCAAAGCAAGGTTCAGGTGTTATAGGTATTCATAGGTGCTGATTTCTAGCACCTGTAAACAGTGATTATCCGTTAATACGATGGTATTAGTCAGTGTTTTGCAAACTGGCACGTCTTAGTTACCGCGGTTCCTCCCTGTACTTAGAACAGAAAATAACTATGGTAACTGTGGCCTCTGCTGTCAAACACTGACTTTTGGAGTAGTGCCTGTTGTACACTGGCTCCCGTGGTGAATGTATCTCTGTGTGCTCCCTATAATAAATAAGCAGGGAAACAACATATAAAAAGCATTCCAGTCAGGACTGTAAGAGGACTGCAAAGTTCATGACCATTAATTCTTCCTCTTCAAACATTTCTTGCATTAAAAATTGAATGAAGTGATGAGCCAAGGAGGAGGGCTTGTGAATAGCTTATCAGGAATAAATATTTAGAAAACTTTGCTATTATAGCATCATTCCTCACAAGTTTATCTCAAAAACTCTTGCTTTATAGTATCTTCCAGCCCAGAACTTGCACAAAAATGGACATTCAAAGTGGTTTCATTTGAAGCGTATTCTAGCTTTCCATATGTGTTTCTAATGTTTCCCTAGACACCACTTCAAACTATTTAGGAAATCTCAAGGGCGGTGTTTGTTTGAGATTGGTGAACAGAATGGCACTGCAGCCTGGGAACTACACAAGCAAGAGAAATACCATCCTCACGAAATACACTGTGAATGCCTTGAATTACTTTGCGTTATTGCTGATGCTAAAATTAACAGCAGAGTGTTATTGTTGTGGGAGCATGCGGAGTGTGCTGTAGCACAAGCAGAGCTCCACCAAGAGCACTCAGAACTGGCTGGGATGGGAGCTCCCACTGTCCTCCCTGTCTGGAAATGCCATGTCTCTCTTACATTTCACAATTTTACAGAAGTGTTACTTCCACCCTGCATCAAAAATATAAAGCACATCAATTTTCTTTCTTTGAGCACAGTAAAAAGTGGTCGTTGTTATCGTTTGCTAAATGCTTTAGTCCTTGCAAACCCTGTTGTGAGTAAACACCTCTCACATGAGTAAAGGCTGCAGGGTCCTGCATGAGCCAGGACCCTTCACGCGGATGAAAAGAGACTTTGCATTTTATTTGAACCTTCCAGCAATGGCTTGTTATTAGCTATTCGTAGTGTCATCCATATTAGATAAAGAAAAACAAAGGAAGATTGTTTTCTCCCAGGTTGTCATAACTATTTATCTGTTATGTTTTTCTTTCTAAAATAAAGAAAACTGTGGCTAGATCTTTCAGCCCAAAGGGGTGTTCCTACTTCTAGCTGTGCTCCAGCCCTCCTGTGCGCATATGTGCTCAGACTCCTTGGGAACATTGACACTGAGATTTTTTATTTAAGGAAACAGGAAAATGATCAGGAGAAGACTGGTAATGCTCCCTATGTTTTTATACAAGAGAAAGAACAGGACAAAATAGTGCAGCCGCAGCTTTGCCTATCATCTGGAAGCAAATAATGAATACCTAGCTTTATACTTCAGACATCCCAGCGTATTTCCAGTTCCTTCTTTCTCCAGCTTTACTCACAGGCAGAGGGAGGAGCAGGGCGGGCGCCACCACATTGCATCTTCTACCTGCTTTGACACCCCCTGTGCCAGCTGTTAAGCCAAATCCTCCTGTTCAGTTGTGTAATGTCTCCTGTGTGGGCAGACACTGTCATATCTACATTGTCACTATGACTGGCCAGGACGGGTCTTGCTACAAAGCCAGTTTCAGAGCAGCCCTGCTTCTGGCTCTGTCTGCTGCAGTTTTACAAGTTCTTCCTAGACAGAGTGTAGGTACAGTGTAGGGTAGGGGAGCTGGTCAAAGCAGGGCTTTCTCTTCACAGGCAGCACGCAGTTCCATCGCTGTGTCACGTAACTCAGAGCATGACAGGGAAAACAGAAGTATTTGCTAAGGCGAATGTTTGTGAGCCAATTCCAGACGTGACACGTAAAACAAATCCTGTTCATTGCATGACGTCCTTTTTACCAGCACATTGTCCTGTCCTCTTCCCAGGTAGCAGCAGATGTAGCTGGGCTTGCAAATCAGCCTGGAAGTGAATGAAAAATCAGCTAAGAGTAACCTGGGTGTTTTGCAATGTAGGTCATTGTATTTAAACATCTCCAACAATGCAGCAAAAGTGAAACAGCCAAACAGAAGATCCTTTCTTTCAGGAACCTCTCCTCAGCAGTATAATCCTGTTGCAAGTAAACAGCTTTCCCTTAAAACCCTATTTGAGTCAGAGATGTTTTGAGTCAGGTACATGCAGAGAAGCTCTGGTGAATTTTCCACAACGCTTTAAAACGCTGCCATTCCCCTTGGCCCCACAAAACTGCCTGCTCCACTTCTCTGCCAGAGGTTGTCACTAGGATGGGAGAGACACATAGCAGGTCCAACCTGCTTATTGCTACTACAAATAAACAGAGGCTGGCTGGAGGCGGCAACACACAATAGGTCTGCTTTAAACTTGGTGCTCCTAGGTCTCCAGGGGCTGTGCAAATATTTGCTTTGCTCCACGGTATCATGGCACTCCCTAAGTTTCTGCTCTGAATGGGCCCAAAACGCTCAAAACAAACTCAAGTGAAACTGCCATTCTTTGGGTGGTTTTGCACTGAAACCATGTCAAAATATATGGTCACTATTTCACAGAGGGTTGTGGAAAGGTGTATTTAGAAAAGCTAAAAAAGGCAGCGATGTTTTGGCAAACTGTAGTAATAGGGGCCACTTTAAACTGAATGATGGATCCAGAGCTCACACACATTAGGATGAGCAGAAATACATGCTGTCCGTAACCATTCAAGACATGCTCTTTCATCCCACACTGTTCAGTTTAAAGATGTGAAAGGAGAGGTCCTGACTCAACTTCACTCCTGTCAGTCCAAACTCCTGTTGCAGTGTCAGCCATCCTCCCTTCCTAGGGCAGGACTGAGGCCACAGCCAACACTCAGGCTTGACATTAATTGAAAAAAATAATAGATCTGTAAACAGTAAATAAAAGGCATAGAGTGAGAACAGTGAAGAATTTAGTAAAAAAAAAGACACAGATAAAGGTGGGACAGTGTACCATGGAAAGAGGCATCATTTTTATCAAAAGGACAGGCAAAGCAGAGAGAAAACAAGCCTACACAAAGCCGATATTGAAAGATGTCCTGAAGTGTTAATACTTCAAGAGACAGGTTGGTGATTAAGACTTGTGTTGACATTTAAACCAGTAAAGGAGTAAGGGCCACGTGTCAGTTATGTCTTCGTCCCTTTGTTATGTCTTCGTCCCTTTGGGGTCTGATTAAAATGGAACTGAAGACTGATGCTGTGGTTCAGCACTGTTAGGTCAAGCTTTCAAAAGGCCAATGTTAGTATAGCAGAGATGGACGCAATGGCTCAAGCTGGGTAGTGAAGGGGATGCACTATAACCAGGAGAGAACAGTTAGGCAATGCTTGCTACTGCACACTGCATTTTGAGGTAATTATGACATGGGTTTTTTTTCCAGATAAATTATAATCTCCCTTTTGTATTTATCCAGTAGGCCCTGCAACCTGCCATTGAGGAGAGGATCACAAGATGATGGCTACTAGTTTCTTCCCTCCTCCCATGCTATACACCACTCCAGTACATGCTCTCGGACAGACTCATGTTTCAGCATGAGTTTTGATTTCTGACACTGCAGACTGTGGGGTCTGCCTGGTATTTTTAATCCATCTGCTTCTAGTATCAGTGACAATTTCTTGTCCGGAACTACTTGCCTGTTTGTATTCCACAGAAGGATTTAGAATAGACTATGAGAAATAAAGGAAGAAATAAGTGGGGGGGGGAGGAAAGGCAGAAAAAAAGTGAAAAGTGATTCAGAAATGTGTCTGTTCTTTCCGTTCAAGCCACTGTACAGAAACTATGCTTCTATTGTGGGACAAAGACCTTTGAGCACAGTGAGATGTGTTTATGCTGCTCCTATCAAAGAGCCTTTCATCTCCACAAAGCAAATTATTAACACATTCCACTGAAGATGTGGGGGTGGAGGCCTGGCCTTGGAAAAAAAGCTGGCCAAAAATGAACATTTTTTTTTATAAACACTTTTAATGATAGTGAATGGCGCCTTGCCAAGACCCTTATGCCCAGTGAAGCACTGCAGGCTGATTGTTTGTCTGGAGAAGTCCCGTGGGCTGAGCCTTTTGTGCCGAGGAATTTCTCCTTTGAAAGGCAGTGGTGTGGGAGGTGTGGGCCTTTCCAGGTTCATCGAGTTAAGGCCTGCACTGCCAGTTGCCTTAAACCTGCACCAGAGACCAATTTTTGTTGGATGAATGAACACCCACCTCTGTTCCAGGCGGTAAATCTTGGCCTTTCAGGAGAAGTTCAAAACATGAGGAGTAACCTACACAATATATGCAGAACAGCTCTGTTAATTGACTACTCCCAGTGCACTCTCAGCATCCTGTGCAGATGTCTGGCTACCTAGCAAAAATTTTGCTTACTGTTGTTCTATGAATGCATAAATATTTTATGTTTTTTCCTTTGCCTCATGGGTCAATATTGGCTTGCTTACGAAAAAGACTGGTTGTTAGTAAGTGGAGACCTGAAATCAGTTTATCACTAAATCTCTTAAAAATCTGGGTTTTTTTTTTCCGCTAGGTTTTTTTCTGTTTCATTTGAATGTAGTGCCATTATTTACATGAGCATCATATTTCTTCATTTCTATTATTGTCCCAGCACAGGAGGTGTGTATGTATATATATATACACACATATATATATAAAAATGGATTGCTTTGGAACGTTGACAGGTTCCTGTAATTCAAAGGAATTGTCCTTGGAAGACAATCTATTTCTTCCAGGGCAGCATCTAAGTAAAGCTCAACAGGCTCCAAGAAAGGGGCGTACTCACAGGTTTTTCTCCATGCCCAAGTGCCTCTTTTGCACTTAACATTTAGCCTTGGGCAGTCATGGACCCCAGGGGAGAATGGGAGTTTCCATGAGGTTTAGTTTCTGTGTGCTTGTAAGTCTCTCAGGTGTTTATGTCCTTGTGTAAGCTGATTCACAGTTAGCTTAAGGTGCTTAAGCAGACCATTCTTCAAATGTTTTTTTCAAGATACAAATGTTCATATTGAATACTGGGAAGCAGGTCTGGAGTTTGAACTCACCCAGCTGCCGGTTGTGGTTTGCAATGCACAGACTGGCCCGTGGGTAACATTGAAGAATAGTGCCAGCTGAGATGATTAAATTTTTCAGCTTCCTGCTGTAAAAACAGATGTTTCATGCTTGACCAAGTGATCAGAACAGGGTGAAAAAAGCACTTCCAATTTGTGGAAGACATCAATATTAAAAAAATTAATCTTGCTTTGATCTCTGACAAAACCAAGAGTTAAAACGCGCTCTCTGAAAAGAGTATATATAAAAAGCATATATAGCATATATAGTTTCTGAGCTGTAGGCCACAGGGGCTGCATAGTTGAAGGCAGCTGATTGGAGACCTAAGGACTTAACAAAGCCTGGGAACTGCCTAGACCTCATCAGCTCGGAAGACACAGAACACAGGACTCCTGTGTCCTTGGTCATCCTTTGGCCCTGGTGGACAGGTGTGGAGAAATCAGAAAAAACATCTACAGAAATCAGACCACATTGTTGGAACTTTTGCATTTGTACAAGTTGGTGATTTCAAGTAGAAAACCATTCTTGTCAAAAATTTTCCAGCTATCTTGATTTGAGTGAGAGCTGAGTTAGGTACAGGCTAGCAATACAATCCAAGGGTTGGTAAACCAGTGTAATGTTTCAAACACAGGTATTCTGGTCCCTAGGCAAAATGAGTTTTGCTCTGTGTCCATACATGCATATAGAAGTATAACACATGTACACACTCTATATGTTACTATGATATTGATAAATACAAGACCATTCTTTTGGGACCCCACATGGGCAGGTTTTGTTAAAACTGAAATGTGCCTTACCAGCAATTTGGCAGCTATCTCTGAAATTTAGCAGCAGCAATCTTAATGTGTCTCCCAGTAATGCCCATTATGGTTGTTTAGTTCAGATGGAAGTAAAGTTTCTTAATATCTTTGTAATACTTTCTTTATACATATACTTTTTTTTAATTCATCCAAATGAAGAATTTTCAAACTGTTTTCAAAACAAGTTTTTAAACTCCCAGAGTGAATGCTGTATATAAGATGTTTGTCCTCACTGAACTCGGTGGTTAAAGCCTGGCTCCCCTGCAGCCAAGACCAGAGCTCCTGTTTGATTGTGGCAATGCTAGGATTTCACCCAGCCAGCTTCACTGCTGAACACATTTTCCCATTGACTCCTAGCCTCATTTCAGCTTTTCTCCTTCAGAAATCCTGTTATTTGGCATTATTTTTCCTCAGTCAGCTCTTCTCTGTTCTGCTGGAGGACTGCTGAGTCCAAGGGATCAAAAGATTCCCAGACTCCTAATCTACTCTTACTTAGAGAGGTTTGTTTTGTTTTGTTGTTTGCTTCCTTCTCCACTGAAAGCTGTTTCCCTGCTCTACTTACTTTGTGTGAGAAAGTCTGAGTAGAAGTAGTTCTGAAAGAGCGTCTCTGCAATATCTGTGAACAGAGGCGTCCTGTCACCAGGCTGATGGAAAGCTATTGTTCAGAGAGAACTGGTTTTGGGATTCACACTGCTGGACCCATCAGGACGTTGCTTTCTTTGCCCTGGATGCAGTGCAAACAGGCACACGGGAACAGTCTATTCTTCAGAAACCTTACCAATCTAGTCTACCAATTTAGGCATTAGGCGGTAGTACTATTTTATTTTGTATCTTGCACGCAATGTTTTAAGAAGCCTTTCAGGGTTAAGACGAGTAAGACTCAGTTCTTTCTCAGATGTGTCAATCTGTGTACCTACATTGCAGGTGATTTGTTACTGAGGCTATAACAACAAGAAAGCAGGACTTAAGCTGTGAAATGCTTAAGAGCCACAATGTTTGAGCATGTGTGCTTAAGCTTAAAGTTAGATTCCATCCTCATGTTCCTAAATGTACTGTGTGCACTTTTGGGTGCCACAGTACAGGAGGGACATTGAGGTGCTGGAGCGTGTCCAGAGAAGGACAACGAAGCTGATGAGGGGTCTAGAGAACAAGTCTCATGAGGAGCAGCTGAGGGAACTGGGGTTGTTTAGCCTGGAGAAAAGGAGACTGAGAGGAGACCTTATCGCTCTCTACAACTACCTGAAAGGAGGCTGTAGTGAGGTGGGGGTCAGTCTCTCCTTCCAAGTAACGACTGACAGGACAACAGGAAATGGCCTCAATTTGTGCCAGGGGAGGTTTAGATTGGATATTACGAGAAACTTTACTGAAAGGGTTGTCAGGCATTGGAACAATCTGCCCAGGGAAGTGGTGGAATCACCATCCCTGGAGGTATTTAAAAGATGGGTAGACGTGGTGCTGAGGGACATGGTTTAGGGGTGGTTTTGGCAGTGTTAANCTTATCGCTCTCTACAACTACCTGAAAGGAGGCTGTAGTGAGGTGGGGGTCAGTCTCTCCTCCCAAGTAACGACTGACAGGACAACAGGAAATGGCCTCAATTTGTGCCAGGGGAGGTTTAGATTGGATATTACGAGAAACTTTACTGAAAGGGTTGTCAGGCATTGGAACAATCTGCCCAGGGAAGTGGTGGAATCACCATCCCTGGAGGTATTTAAAAGATGGGTAGACGTGGTGCTGAGGGACATGGTTTAGGGGTGGTTTTGGCAGTGTTAAGTTTATGGTTGGACTCGATGACCCTGAAGTTCTCTTCCAACCTAAGTGATCCTGTGATCCTGTAAATAAAACCAGAATCAATTTAAGAGACTCCTAGGGCTCCATATTGCTTCAAGAAGCTCACCTTCTAATTTTAATTTCTATTTCCTACACATTAAAAACAATGAGGGTCCAATGGCTATAGGGGATCCCATGATTCTTTGGAGTTTGCTATCTCTTAAGATACCCTTCAATGTGTATCTTACAAAAATGTTCTAGGTAATACAGTTCAGTTTGTTACTTCGGCTTCTTGTCTGAACTCTGCTTGCAAAGTCAAGCCTTTGCTCAGACTGCAGTAGTCCCACTTTGATTTGATCGTAATACTAAATACCAGATCTCTATTTATTTCAGACTCTTATTTTCGTTTTGGCCAGCACTCCACCGTCACTTGTGAATATGAAGGCATGCATAGGTCAGCTCTCTTCTGAGGTGTATTTTCAGAAATATAAGCAAAGTGTGTGTTTTCTGAAATGGTAAATTCAAACTACATCATCATAAATGTCTTGTGTGCTGTATTTTGAGTTGGGTAACAGGTCAGTGCTCTGATGAATCATGGGGACCTGACACATTGATGTCTTGCAAGTCACGACTACACATTATGGGGTCCTTCATGAAAGTTTGCAAGATCTTCTCAGAGCAGTGGTGTTCTACATGACCTAGCTTAGTTCAGGGTGCAGTTGCCAATTCTGAAGCACTAGATTAAAATTTCAGATTCCTTATTATAAGCATAAGTGCTTTGTCTTTGTCCATATTCCTAAGGGACCGTTTGGACTGGGACATTTTTTTCTAGCTGTCTGCTCTTCTGCACATCTGCTCACTCTAGCCCTCAGATGTGGGGGCTAGCACTCTGGCCCTCAGATGTGGGGGCTAGAGCCCTATGCAGTTTGTGATCCATAATCTAGGTGCTTAACCTAGCCAGACCTGTTTTTTAAGGATATATTTGTTTTCTTTTGGCAATGAAATTTGGTGTACAACGTGATGGACTCTGGTATCATCTAGGCAGACATAAATTCTATGTTTCCCGTAATATTTTGAAAGGAGCAGGACTGAGGTGGTTTGAAGTATCTAGGTTTACATAAATTCACACATGGATGAGTGAAAACAGGCATTATCATCTGAATTGGTTTGGTGTGTCACTCTGCTTTCACTCCTTTTGGTATGGCACTGGAAGAGGGAAGCCCAGTGCTTGGAAACATGCCTGTTAATCACCTGCAAAGGCTGAACTCCAGGACTAACAACTGCAAGGCTGGTTCTTGCAGTATGGTACCTGGGAGATGAAGGATAAGGATCCAATCTCATTAACAAGTGCAGTACTTTCTTCCCTACAATTACCCAAGGACAGATAGACTTCACATAAAGACAGTGACAAACATGAGCTCTTTGTAATATTGTCCCAGTCTTTGACTTTCCAACTTATTTTCAATTTCTCTTTGATGTTTTTTCTGTTATGAATTTGTCACTGCTGCTGGAAGCTGACTTCCCTGGTGAGAGACAGGAAGCTGCTAATGGGGAAACACCTTTCTCTGTATTGGTAATTTTTTTTACCAAGGGAATATTTCCTAGGCTAGGAAACTGTCAAAGGAAGTGAGTATGTTAAGAGGCTGGGAGGAAATGGAGAGAGTCCTGCATGGTCTGTGCCAAGGGCAGTGCAGCTGCTCCAGCCCTCGCACAGTTAAGATCTTAGAGTTGTGGTGCAGCCAAAACCTTAAGCAGTCAAGCAAGCTGGGGAAAAAATTCTGCCTGAGGTGAGCAATTGTCTTGGAGACATTAGTGAAAGGGATTTGAGATGCGAGGAAGAAGGTTAGATTCTCACAAGGGGAGCAGAAAGTGGTGAATGCTGGGGCAGAGGCTCATTCCTCAAGGAGAGGGGGGAATGCCCCTTCCTCCCTAATCATGGGGTTGCCCCTGTTAAAAAAAGCACTTGCACTCACATAAAAGCCATGTATATATTTATAAACATATGTCTTATGTTGATCTTTTTAATGGCTTTATATTGACCCACCTTTTCAGGCGTTTCTTTTCCAAAGAGGCGGCTCTTTGGAAGCAGTCAGGTACAGTGCAGAGCCAGAGCGAATCCATGCTTAACTCTGACTTTACACCTTCACTGCATACAAAGCCTATACGGAGAAGTCTGACTTGCTGCTTCCTAATGATGTATGATTTAAACATATCAAAGCAATCCATGCTGGCAAAAAAAGAGAGCAGGTTGGGTCTGAAAGCAAACTAGCTATCCCAGGACCTTGCCATTCAGGAAGGGAAAAATTCAGAAAGTTGATTGGCAAAACGCATTTCGTCTTAGCTGAGCTAAAAGAGACATTTCCTGGGCTGAAGCTACCAAAGGTGACACAGGAAGACCAAATACAGCAGCCAGTAGAGAACAACAGGACACATACAGTCAGCCTTGGCTGTTGTGTTCCCTGAGTTATTCTTTTGGTGTAAGTCATTAATTCTGATCTGCGAGCTAGGATTTCAACTATCCCTTTTGAAAAAGGAGAAATTATACAAAGCATATGTTTTGCCATTTATGGACTTTTTGGGAACAACTAAACTGTTCTTAGATACGCAAAATGTGAGGGAAAAACTTCTAGCTCTTTTTGCTGTTTCGAAACTCCTTTTGAAATAAGGAAGTAAAGAACTCACAGAAATCAAGTAACTGAAAAAGAATAGCAGGAACTATTTTAGAAATGCTTTTTTATATATTTTGATTTATAGGTAACTGCCTAGCTGGGTTAATTTTAGACCAACCATAAGGCTTTTTCAGTATGTGTGGCGTGTTGTATTATTTTCAGTCCAGGGTAGGCCATCAAGAATCACTCTGGGCTTCCCACTCTGGCATGCAGCAGCTCCAACTTCAGAGAGGGCTGGGGAGAGGTACACGTGCACACTGTTTGTCACAGTTTTCCCCAGCCATTGTCTCTCTCCCTTGCCTCTTGACAGCAGAGCAGCAATGGAGTCCACCAGGTACTTGGTAATGACCCATTCCCAGCTATACACAGCAGCCATGGCTTGCAGGAGTTGTGCTGCTTCCTTCAGGGATGGCCAGAAAGTGGTCAGGGTTCAGGCACAGATAGCCAGGAGTGCTTAGGATGGAGTCTCTGTGTGGCCTCACCTTCTGCCTTCTAATCATACCCTGAAAAACAAAGCTCTCCGTGCTGCTCCATGCTGACAGCCATTGTTTCTGGGCAGTACTGAAGCAATGCTCCCCTCCGCTTTGGCCCTGTTACTGTCTGATAACACAGGCTGCTGCTTTGCTGGCATTTATCCATCATGTTGTGTCTGGAAACTGGGTCAGAGAAGACTAGCTTTTTGACACACACTTTATAATCGTCACTCTTCATTGTGAACTGCAAGGTCACACGACTCAGTGGCCTGAGGAGAGGCATAGATGCACTGAACCACTGCCAGAGCGGCTGAAAAAGAGCTCCTATTCATGGCAGATTACATGTTTTGACCTAACTCTGACAGAAAAGCATACCTGTCAGCTCCATGGCAGGCTGATTAGGTTAATTAAGTCCTTGCCTATGAGTACAATAATTAGAACTGTCAGTTGTTTAAATGATGATTAAAGAAAGGCAAGATTGAAGAAGCACTGGAGTTTGGAAGTACTAACCGTATAGGAGGGAATCCACAACAGGCAGTGATTTAATACTTCCCTTCAGGCAACCTCATTTATGAATAACGCTGAGGGGAGGAGAAAATTGTGTCCAGTGAGGTTTGTTTTGTTTTGCACTACAGTAATGAGAATTGAGACGGTCAATGAGTTTGTAAATCACATTTATAGGCTGCAAGCATTAGTGTAGCCTTGGGGTAACCTTGGAAAACTTCACTCTTTTCACAGGGAAGGTCTGCAGAAAAAGGAGAATAGTGTATATTTTCTGATCCTCTCAACAAAGGTACAAGAAGTGTATTTTTGTAGCTCTGGATTTGTCAGTAAATGCTGTGCACGAGGGTGATATGTTACAGTTAGTAGCACTAAATGTGAAGAGAGACAAGCTAAGAGAAACAAAACCAGGAGAGCCATAGGTAAGGTTAGATAATATGACTCTGCTCAGTCCTGAGGAGCCTCTTAGGAAGTTTGATTTTTATGCTTGTGTTTTCAGATGTAAATACATTTGCAAGGACCAGAGAAAAGAAAACAAAATGACAGCAGGTCTGGAAAACACAGCTTTCTAGGACCAGAGTTGGGTTTGCTTAGTTCAAAGCAGAGAGAGGACTGGGGAGGAAGAGAGGACGCTCATGGTAACATCCTTCCAGTGTGGCAGGTAGAACTATGATGATTACTTGAATCCCATGGCAGCTTGGCGAGGGACAGAAGGAAGTCACCTTACATGGCAGCAGGAAAGAGTATGGTGGAATTGGAAAACCTTGTAAATGTTATCATGGTCAGATACTAGAGGAGTCTGTCTAAAGCACTGGAAAATGTTGAGAAGATGATATGTAAGCATTTATTTTCATTAGTGAAGGAAGATATCTTACCACCTCTTACAGCCCTATCCATTGGCGACCCTATAGGGGATTATGATTTAGCCATGGTCAGGTTGAGATGCCAGTCTCCTAGAGGAAGTCAGGAAAAAAATAAAGATGGAAAAGGATGGAAGGAAAAATATCAGGAGCGGCAAGACAATTTTGGGAACAGGGAGTAAGGGGAGGTTTGGAACTATGGGTAGATCAAGTTATCCAAGGAAAAGTGCAGAACGGCTTCATAAAGAGTCCAAAGTCTCAAAAAAGCAACACAGACACTGCAACAAAGACTGTTGTAATGACAGATGGAGAATAGAAATGAGAAGGTGGAGAGAAAAGTAATGGAGGCTGGTCACTTTTTGTAGAAGTGTGTATGACTAACAGCAGAGCTGAGGAAGAAGGGAATGAACATCGGCGTGAAGACCTGGCCATGGAGAGGTCATTGAAAACCTCAGTCGTGTGAGGACTGAGGTACTGTGTCCTGAGGTACAAGAAAGTCTTTATGTTAACTCTGCAGCATTAAAATCAAATATGAAGAACCTAATTCCATGTCTTTTTTTAAAGAGCACATCTGCCTCTAATTTTCTAGCATGCACGCATACACTACAAAGAAATAAGGTAAGCCAAGCATTAATTAGAAAAACCTTCCAGAAAACAGTAATGACTTGTGTTTGTGGAACTGAACAGTTTCTCATCAGACTAGCACAATCAGAGAAACGTACTGTTAAACAGTCTGTGTAACCATAACCAATGTTCAGTTTGATTTGGACATAGTTTGGAGCAGAAGTAACACACAGATGTGAGATTCTCAGCCATTTCCTGATACTGCTTAAGAAAATACAGTCACTGTAAAGAACAGAACATTTCTTAAATGTGTCAGTAATAGCAACCTCTCTTTTTACTGACACTAGATAAGTTTTCTGGGAGGCTGGCATCAGATGCTAGGAGAAGCTCCTAAGTTATATCCATCTCGAGAAAAAGTGCCAGAGCCAATCCCCTTCCAACCAGCAGGGACTGTTGACATGCATGAGCAGCTTTGCCACTTTAATGAATTGGGTCTGCAGCTTTTTTTTTCTACAGGAGAGAGGTAAACAGTATTTAAATGGCACAACGTCACGCTCTGCTCTGTGACTATGGTGAAACTCCAGTGGCTTTATCTGGGGATCTAAAGACGAAAATCAGGGGTTTCTGATAAGCATGGTATTTTGTTATTCAAGCCTTTGCCTCCCCACTCAGAACTCATTCCCGGGCCGGGTGCAGGCACCCATCTCCTCTGCTCTTGTTGATGAATGCTTTTGAGACACTTGTGAAGCCCCTGCTTTAAAATTAAATCATGACTAAGTAATCAAGAAATTAATAGACACTGAGTATCCAAATCATGGTAATGCCCTGAAATCAAGTTAGAATGAGAGTGATACTGTGTACTTTCCTTTCAATGCTATTTAGCTGAAGGGAACCAGGGTTGTCCATGTTACTGCACCAGGAGTAGTAAGCATCAGGATTTTATTTTTGCATGCTTTTTTTCCTACAGATCTACACTCTCTCACAGCCCACATACTTTCACACAAAACAAATTACCACAGGATTGTGAGTCTCCACTTCTCAACAGAGAGAGTGCATGTGCGTGCTCTCATCCTCTTGCAAGTGTGTGGGGGAGATGAGGCGGCTGTGTTTCACAGTGAAAGGAGAAGATCCCTTGCATTTACCACAGGGAAAGGGCTCACAGTCACTGAATATGGTGCTTTAACTAGATCCTGGGCTTAAGGGCTCAATTTTTACGAATCACTTAGCAAGTGATTTCAGCTGCCGCTATAGGAAATCTTGACTGAACTGGGCTACATCCCTTTTAATTTTATAGCTTCTGAAAACCTGTAAAAACTCTTACCTTTGGCCCTACACTGGGGTCTTCAGTCCCTGTTTTGAGATATATGCATAAAACTGGCATGCCTTTCTGGGGTGGTGGGGACCTGGAGCAGTGGGGTGAGCAGAGCTGGTGCAGTGGGTGCAAGCCAGAAGCAGGTTGACGTGGGTACCCGAGGGCAGCCATCCAGCCCCTGATCTGTTCAGTGCAAACAGGCAACCACTCGCAGACCTGCTGAACCATGTAAGCTTTGGATATGGTTTTGGTATGCTTTTATGTGGACTTCTTCCATGTAGGGCTACTGCTTTTGGACTTACCAGAGGTAACAGACCTGCAGTCAGACCACCCACCTAATTCAGAAGTACCTTGGTGCAAGGTTCACCCAGAGGGATTTTGCGTCGCAAACAGTGATTTCAGGGAGGACCTTGTGGTATTGTGGAGATATTGGGCACCCAAGCAGGAGACAGCATAGGGTCATTTACCATAGAATCACATCATAGAATGGTTTAGGTTAGAAGAGACCTTAAAGATCACCTAGTCCAACCCCCCTGCCATGAGCAAGGACATCTCCTGCTAGACCTGGTTCCCCAAAGACCCATACGACTTGGCCTTGTACACTTCCAGGGATGGGGCATCCACAACTTTCCTGGACAAACCTGTTCCAGTCCCTCACCAACCTCACAGTGAAAAATTTCCTCCTGAGATCTAATCTAAACCTACCTTCTTCCAGTTTGAAGCCATTACCTCTTGTCCTATCACTACATGTCCTTGTAAAAAGTCTCTCTCGAGCTTTCTTGTAGGCCCCTTTCAGATACTGGAAGGCTGCACGAAGGTCTCCCTGGAGCTTTCTCTCTCCAGGCTGAACAATCCCAACTCTCTCATCCTGTCCTCATAGCAGAGGTGCTGTAATCCCCTGATCATCTTCGTGGCCCTCCTCTGGACCCACTCCAGCAGGTCCATGTCCTTCTTATGCTAGGGGCTCCAGAGCTGGACACAGTACTCCAGATGGGGTCTCATGAGAGCAGCACAGAGGGGCAGAATCACCTTGCTCAACCTGTTGGCCATGCTTCTTTTGATGTGGCCCAGGATGTGGTTGGCCTTCTGGGCTGTGAGTGCACTTTGCTGGCTGATGTTAAGCTTCTCATCTACCAAAACCCCCAAGTCCTTCTCAGGGCTGCTCTCAGTCCATTCTCCACTGAGCCTGTATTTGTGCATAGGATTGCCCCAGCCCACATGCAGGACTTTGCATTTGGCCTTATTTAACTTCATGAGGTTTGCACAGGCCCACTTCTCAAGCCTGTCCAGGTCCCTCTGGATAGCATTCCTTCCCTCCAGCGTGTCAACTGCCCTACATGGCTTGGTGTCGTCAGCAAACTTGATGAGGGGGCACTCAGTCCAAACATCCATGTTGCCAATAAAGATGTTAAATAGTACTTGTCCCAGTACTGACCCCTGAGGAACACCACTTGTCACTGCTTGCCAGCTGGACATCGACTCATTGACCGCAATTCTTTGAGTGCGGCCATCCAGCCAATTACTTATCCACCAAGTGGTCCACCCATCGAATTCATGTCTCTCCAATTCAGAGACCAGGATATCACGTGGGACAATGTCAAATGCATTGCACAAGTCCAGGTAGATGACATCTGTTGCTCTCATTTGATGCCTTCTGGTCCTGCATCTGCAAGGTAATTGCTGAAGCCAATAAGGTATAATGACCAGTATGTTGTATTTTATAAGCAAAACCAATGTAGGGCCAATCCTGTGCTGAGGAGGTAAAGGCTAATGGAACGGCCTTAGGGGTCTTTATGCATATATATTTCAAGGCTGATGAGGATGTCTACATTTATCTGGTCTAACACATGCAAGATGCTGATGAAACAGTCAGGGTTAACTGGAGGCTGTCTTGTAAAAAAAATAACAAGAACCAGAGGAAGCAAGCAATAAAACCTCTGATAATAATGCCAGGCTTTAGCTGCAAGATGGATATCAAGACCCAGAATTTTAACCCTTCTTAAATTAGAGGCTGTTTGGATGTGCAATTTTATTTCGGGCATGACTCTATTTATAAATAACAAAAAGGTCTTCATGCAACCTGCCAATTTACGCAGATGGACAAAGACAGCTTTGGAGGCTTAATAAATGCTTTTTTTGTTTTACAATATTGCATCTGTTTTAGATAATGCAGGAACACTGTTTAATAAGATCTTTCATATATGCTTCCAGTTTAATATCTCTCCATAATCATTTCAGATACTCATATTAGAGAAATTAAACTAGACAAATGATACAGTGACAGGAGTCAGATCTGAGCAATGACATAAACCAGAGAAGCAGACTCAATCTGTAGAAATGCCCTGGTGAGCAAACTAATAAAATTTTCTTTTCTTCCCCCTTGACAAAGGCTACATTTTATTCAGCAAGCCCCTTCTGACAGCTGTGTTAATACAGTTAGATGTTGTTGCTGAGAAACTAATCAGAGAAATGTCTGGAAATAGGTTAAGTCTCCTCTTTGATTTAAAAGCAGAGTGAAGTTTGAAATATGACCACTTAAAAATAGATTCAGCTTTTGAGTTGCCATTGTGAATAACTCAAATCTCATTGTTTGACTAAAGTCTGACAGCTCAGCCAGAGTTTTGACAAGACTGCAAAACCAATGGTGTCCTTTCTTGTCTGGTCTCACAGTCATTCTTATCAGCGTTCAAGACTTAACTTAGTTTTATTATTTGAAAAAGCCCAGATGAGTAAGATTTAGAACTGTGGCTCAAGTGATATAATCTCAGGTAACTTCTTATACATCAGTTTAACCCAGAAGAGTGTATGCCCATTTAAAATTTTACATCATAAATCCAGTAAGTCTAAATCTTTACTTTCAAGACTATTCCAAGTACTGGAGTATAAAGGTTATATTTAATTATGTCTATATTGACTGCACCCCATCCCTGCCTGCAATGACCAAGTTTTGCATGGAAAATAAGGAGGAGGCAGAGATTGCCGGTGAACATCAGAAGAGCTTTGCATAGGTAGAAGTGGATGTCTGTCTTGCAGTCCCAGACATTGCTGCAGTTTGGTGCCAAAACCATTTTCTTTTTGTGCCAATTGCTTAATAGCAATAGGCTGGCATGCTGCAACCCCACTTCTCTGCTTTAGATGGCTTTACAGAGGCCTTTTGTTAGCAGAGATCACTGGAGGAAGTTACTCAGGTCCACTGAGATCCACCCAGGTCAACTGTCGGAGCTGTGCAGCTGATGCTGACAGCAGGGGGAAAGGGAATTGTAAATGGCTCCTTCATGGGCTTCTGGAAACTAGCACCAGCCCTTGGCTGAGAGGAACGTGTTCTGTCTGCGAGGCACTCGCCGCGGGGGGCTGCCTGCAGTTGCCGCAGCCCTGGACGGGTGGCCGGGCCGTGGCCCGTGTGGGGTGGCCGTGGGTGGGGGTGACGGGAGCCCTGCGCAAGTGCCAGGGGCTGCAAGGAAGGGCTGCCATTCACACCGCCCAGCTTGCTGTCGCGCCTTGCTGACACATTTGGCACATGGGGACAGTGTAGCCTCTGTTTGTATCAGCGGCTCTTTTAGCTAGCGTGCGTTTGGACAGACGGCTTGCTTCAGAGACAGTCACTTTGGTTGGGGAACTTGGGTGTCCGGGCAGAGGAAGCTCCCTCCTCCCCACAACCATTTGCAGGCTTCGCGGTCCTTGCGCTGGGCAGGCGGTGTCTTAGATCACATCATCATTTCTCATGAATGACCCGTGCAGAAGAAGCGGGGCAGGTCATACATGTGCTTACGTGTCGCCATGCATGTGTACGAAACCTAAATGGTGTTGTGGAAAAGACCATGAAGTCTGTGAAATCAGGGATTTAAAAGGTAAAAAAAAAAAATAAAATGACACCAAGCAGGAACAGAATGAAAGAACTGAGAGTGTTGCAACAACAGCCCAACAGGGAGCTTGTTGCGTGATCTCAGAGCCTTTTGCTGACAGTGACAGCCCTGCTCTGCTGTCTCCCCCTCCCCTCTCCCTCCTTGTCCTCTCTCCATTCCAGGCACCCTGCTCCCCGCGCCAGCCGGGCAGGAGCTGTGAGCACAGCCTTGACACCTGCTGCCACAACGCCTTCAGCATCAGTGAAGAGCGACTGTTGGAAGACGCCTCCCCAGTCCCGGTGGCCCTCAGCTACGCTCGGCTACATGGTTTGCACGGGGTCCCACCACCGGTGCTGCCTGCGGGAGAGGAGGGCTCCGGCACATGGAGAGTGGATGGGCTCGGGGACCAAGCCCAAGCCCCTGTCAGAGTGGGGCAGCTCTCCCATGGAGGAAGTCAGCAGAAATCGGCAGTGTTTGGACAGGAGTCTGGTACTTTTGCTCTCCTCCGCAGTAAAGGATCCTGCCCAATTTGGGTGAACACTGAAGGTCTCTTATTCATTAATAAGCAAGGAGTGGCAGCCCCAGCATCTCTGTTCGTCAAGGGATGTTTAACGTTATTCTGTGAGTCTGACAAACTACTGCTTTTATGCATGTCCCATAAAATCAAAACATCCCTATTTGAAGTCTTCCTATAGGTGTAACTGATGATAAAACAGTTGTATTTCTGAAGTGCTGTTCCACAAACCACTTTAGGCTCTATTTTAGACTGGCTGCCTTACCTACTATTATAGTTACATTCTCTGAAAAAGTAATGAATGAGAGGGTTTTTTGATGAAATCATGTTCCCACAATTTTGGTTAAACAGCAAATGTTTAATGCCCCCTGTTACTGCATTTTAATATGCATTTAATAAAACTCCTTAAACCCAAACCTAAACCCAGACCCTTACCTACAGATCAACTGTCTGATCCACAGAGGGTCCTTGTATCACAGCTCGCTTTCCTCACTGCTTTGATGCTGACAATTTAGAGACTCTGTTCTGGTGAAGCTGTTCTCCACCTTAATCCAAAATGGAGAAGCAGCAGCTCCCTGATCTGACACTGGAATTGGCAGTGTGAAACAAAAAATCTTGTCTTTGCTCTGTTTCTCGTTGTTTGACATCACTCACCAGGAGCCAGTGCTCCAGCTGGATGTCACAAGAGGCAGCTACATTTTGTTCTCCTTCTTCTGAAATGTGGCCATGACCGAAGAGGTTGTAATGGAGATATCTCCGAAGAGTATGAAGGGAGCACAGAGAAGCCTCCATCTGCATAGCAGGAGGTGAACTGTTCACTGACCAGCCAAACTGGCTTAAAGTCTTTATGGGCCTTCAAACTTGTCCCTCCATTGTAACAAATGACTATATATAACATGGGGAGGAAACTAAGGGAGCCACCAGACCTGAGGATGGCTGTTTGGATAGGAACGGAGCAGAGGCTGACATCTCAGAAAGCAAAGCCTTGATCACCTCTGATCTTCAAGCTCTTTTGAGAATCGCTAAAGAGAAGAACTATTTCTCATCTGGGTAAATCACTCTTATTACCTGTAAGTCCCTGGCTGTGTTGAGTTCGCTGCCGTGGTGCTAAGCAGGTGCTGCAGTCCTGGCTACTCATGGTGGCAGGGTTCCTGCGTGTGGTTTCAAGTCCTTTGGGAAAATAATTGCTATTATGAGCATCACACGCGCACACACACAGGCATATCACGAGTAGCATGATGTCATGTTCCATTCCTGCAGGCTGTTACTGTTAGGGTGGATTCTCCTCATATGGTGGACTACAATACATTCATTTTTTCTTACCAAAAAGTCCAGGGAATAAAACATTCTCTCTCTGATTAACAAAGAAGCCAGATGTTAAGAATAATTTTTGAAGCATGAGCAAATTCAAAGCCAAATTAAGCAAGTATGTCTGGACATAGTCTTTTCAAGCTCTGTTTTCTCTCCCTTTAGTCTCTCAGCATGAAAAAATAAAAATCTTGCTGGGTGGCAACACAAAAATTGGATATTAATTGTAACTTTCTCTCAGGGGTATTTCATTGCTGGGAATCATGTCACATATAGCCATCAACTGACTCTAAGCATTATCCATATGCAGTAAAATAATATAAAGATTTTTCCCTACATTCAACCCCTCTTATGATCTAGATAATGTGGAGGGCTCAATTCTGTTTCCTTATTTAGAATTTAAGCACCGTATTTGAAGGATGCTATCTGCTACATTTTCAATATGAAAGGCAGAGACATACAGGACATGTCAAACTTACTCACCATGACACTGAATGGGGGTTACGACTTTGTGTGAACATTTGCTAATTAATTTTTTGAGAAGTGCAGTTGTTTGGTCAACAGTGTGCGTATTTGTATAAGCAAACATGGTAACTGGGCTTCTGCAAGTAGAGAAGTTCTCGGATATATACTTTCAGATAGGCCTTATAGAACAATTAGCTATTCTGTTCTGTAATCAACGCAAGGCAAGCACAAATTCCTTGGGGTGTTGGTTTATGTTTTTTACACAATGAAAATATATCCACCTTTTTAAGTCTAGGAGCCTTTCCATAAAGAAAATTCAGCCAGATTGTCATACAATTGGTCAATCCTTTACAATGTTTTAGTATCTATCGTTCTTGATGTATTACTTGAGCATGCATTGCACACTGCAATGCATACATATGCATGCAGATTGTGTACCACTACTGTACAGGAAGGTGCTTATTTTAATCTTGAGATAATTTCCTCTTGTGGGCTTGTTGTGGTCTGGTTTTGATTTGTTGGCTTGGTCTAGGTCCCTAAAGGATAATTTAGGAATACAAGTAACTTACAGAAGCTTTGTAGGGGTAGACTTTGGAAAGTAGCATGATTTGTTGTACCAACATCTACTGCTGTTGAGCATTAACTTGTTAATAATGAAGTCTTTCAAATGGAGCACTACTGACACAATAGTGCACTTGAATCTAGTAGCTTGGCCGAACACAAGATAGGGATCATTTCCTTTATCCTTTTGTCCAATATATTAACTTTGATCTCTACGTATGGGCAATTCTCTTTGCATTACAATTCTCTTAAATATGAACACAGTACGTATATCTCCTATATATTTTGGGCTATTCACTCTGGCTACCACATAAGAAGTGGTGTTCAGCTAGATATGGATTCTTTTATGCTACAGGTCAGGACAAACTGTGCTTTCCTTTGTTTATCTATCTCAACTGAAATCTTATCACAGATTTATTTTTCATTAATCTCAAATCCATAATATATTGCAGCAGAACTAAAAGTCAAGCTGATATCTTTGCTGGATCTCCAATCTTAAATAAAGTGCAAAGACATTGTCATTTTACAGCTCCATAACCCTTCTTGACTTGCAGAAATGAAGTGTCTTTTCCGAGTGTTGAAAGAGGAAGAAGGTTGCAGGTGCAACGCTCACAAACTGGAATGAAGACTCCACTACTGTGGAGTCCCAGTTTTGAGTCACTAAGGATATTCTTCCTCACTGAAGCTAAAAACAGCAACAATGTCAATACAGCTGTGAATACTCAGCATTTATTTCAATTGGGCCTGAAAGTCTCAAGCCAGACACTGAATATCAGACCATCTGGAAGATGTTAAGCTAAAGCTATTTGACTCTACAGCAGAGAAAAGGAAAAATCTGTTTTTCCATAGTGACCCCAGAGCTGAGCCCGACAGGGCAGGTGTCCTGTTGGGAAACTGTATGTGGTCAGTAAATGAGGGCTCTATCCTGTGTCGAGGTGGTGGTTGGGAAGAAGAGTTAAGGTCTCACAGGCTGTTTGGGCTTCTCAGGTTTTGGGTGTTTAACCTGCTCCTCTAATCTAACTTTGTGTGTAAAAGTTCATGGGTTCTGGGAAAACAAACTGGAAAAAAATACGTAGAAGTACCATCATACAGCATGACACTACTGTCACATACCGCCAGGGTAGGTAACGTAAATCTCATAGCCCTGGCCTCTGCCACATGAGGTGCTGCAGTACTGGTCAGCAGCACTGGTTATCAATTCCTGCCTCAATGCTGAGAACTGTTTTTGGTTTATAGAGCATTTTCACTCTAGCTAGGCCAGCCCGAATCTCTGGAGACAATTTTTCATCCTGGGCTTCTCTGTGTATAACAGGTTCTGGAGGAGGGGCAGTGACTAGCAGGGCAGACCACAAGCTGTGGGAGTCTTGTGAGTCCTGTTTCTGGCTCTGTCCCTGGAGCTAAAGGGACATAAGCACACACTGTTCGTTCCCTGTATGACTCTTCAGTGTTGTCACTCTTCACTTGCCTTCAACCTTCTTCCCTCATCTAGCCAATTTCTCTACCCAGCCCTTAATTTTGTCACCCAGCTCCCAAGGTGGGACTTAGAGACCTGATATTATCCAGGAAAGCCAGAGTTAAGACCACAAGGAAAAGTCTGCAGAGCTTCAGGCTAGACCATTCATGGTAGTGGGCAAAACGTTCAGTAGGAAAGGTGCCAAGGCATGCGAGGAGCTACAAAGCATGTGCAAACTGTAGATTTGAAATGTCTATAGCTTTGCCAAAAAGTTGCAGACTTCATGCAAAGCACTGTTGCCTTACCTCAGAAAAAATTCACGTGGTGGTCTTCCTACCTTGCCCGAGTTTAAACCTTTCCAGAGAACATTTCAGTCTCAGCACAATTGTTTTCTGAATACACTCAGAATAGTTTTCCTCGGAGAGACGTTTGTAGGAGTAAAAATGGTCCGGGGTGAGGTAAGGTCCGTAGCATGGAAAATTTCAGCCCAACATTTGAAGTCTGACAAAACTCCCTGTGGCAGAAAAGGGATACCTCTAGCAAGACAAGTCCTGCCAAATCATGCATCTGAAATAATTAATCCATGGAAAAGCAAATCACAGAGGCTGCTGGATGCCCATGGAAGCGTCACACAGCTATTTCGTTGCCCAACACGGTATTCCCCTGGGAAAGTGGGAAGAGATTAGGCAAGCAGCCAGAATTTAGCCAGAACTGCACCAGGATTAACACACCCTTTCTTTTTTCCTCCACTTTTTCCGCCCCCCCCCCAGGAGGAGCAGTATGGGCTGTGTCTTGACCACAAGAGGTCAGGGCCTCCCAGCGCAGCCTCTGCGCAGCACCCGGCGCCCCGGCGGAGGGAGGCTCGGCGGGCAGCACCCAGGTGCAGAAGTGGGGATTTAAGAGCCAAAGCGACTTCGTCTGTCAAAGCACAGCACCCGGGCATGTGGTCACCGCCTGTTCAGGGACCACTCTGTCCCTCTGGGGGGCTGAGAAGCAGTTAGTGCTGTTCTTCATGCCAAGGGGTACCCGAGGACCTTGGCTGGACTCATGCAAATAGTGGCAATCTCTGCCATAGGGACCCTCCAAAATCTTGTTGGACAAGGGAAAGACGAAGATGAAGTGACTTTTTTGGCATCATCCAGTAGGTTAATAGAAGGATGTCACGTCCTCTGACACCACCTTCCACCCTGGTCTTTTGTGTATCTAAGGGAATCAGAAAGCTTTGGGGTTAATCCTCAATAATGCTAAATTTGGCTGACTGTACTGAGAATCTTCACTACTTTCAGGTAGACGGGCCTCTCCTTCAAACGTAATTTTGTCAAATGGTATTGGTCTTTTCCTCCTCCCCACCATCCGCTTGCTGTTAGGAATATTCCCTTGTTGCTGCCTTCCTTACACTGGAGAGCTGTTTGCACAGTTATGCTGTGCACAGAAAAGAGGGACACGATCGTTCCCAAGTCAAGGAACGCTATACTCATTTGAAAGAAATACAACAATATTCTGGGAAGCTGTTATCAACACCGAAGGAACACCCTTCCCTTGAATCACTTCATGTTTTAAGATACTCCTTCCAATACCAAAACCTGTTAAATTTTTTTAAGTTATTGCTAAACTATTTCTGTTCTGACTTCAGACCAGTTTTGTGCTTAAAAGTTTAGGTTAACCAATCTAATATAAATAGCTTTTACAGTGTTAGAAATGTTTGCTCCTAATTTTTTTGTGTTGATTCTTAGGCAAATAATAAATAATTTTTAGAACTTTCTTTCATGTTGCAATTTTACTGAGTACTCATTTACATGTATGTATAAAATAGATCATAAAATAAATAGAAATCCAATTATATAAATTGCACCCTGTAATAGTTGTGCCCTCTTCCTAGGTATCTGTAGAATACACTGATTTCAGCTGCAAACAAGAGTCTTAAAAAGAAGTAGTGTCTTAATTTTTCTGCATTTTTCATATTTTAAACCCCTAATGTACCCAAGAGTGAGGTTATTTAAATGCATGTTTTTCACACTCAGACTGAGATCCAGCCATATAACCTTTGAAAGTCTTATCCAGCTTTTGTATACTGGAGAGAAAACAGAGAGGGAACTTGATCCTGGTCTATAACTGACTGCAGTGAGAGAAAATATTTGAATGCTGTGGGATCTGTAACCAAGTAAAGAGGCAAATTGAGTCTAATGATTCAAAGGTAAATCCAGAGAAACTAGTAACTAGCGAATGTTTGTAAAATCAGAACTATCTGCCTATTGGAACAGCATATCAAGGGATGCAGGAGGAATGCAGGCAGTTTTCAAAATGACACGGCAAGTCCTCGAGGGGCAGCCGGGTGCTACGACACACAATGCAGTGGCCCGACAAGAGCCTTTGGATGCCACACAAGCCCAGGCTGTGTTTCTGTTCCCTGCTGAAGTCTGGGTGGGAACACCCAAAGGTGAACATGACAAGCAGGAAATGAGAAAACATGTGGAATTAATCAGTTCCAGTGAACTGGCATTTTCTCATTAAAATGTATTCAGTCAGGCCCATGGAGCGGAGAATGGCTGCAACCCCTAAAATTATATCCTGGTTCTCACACAGCCTGTTTATTCAGGAAATGAAAACGGATGATCGGACCTTCCAGCTTCTACATGAATTCCTGGTGCTTGTTTACGTTTGTGGCAAGTCTGGATGGTTTCTCGACGTCATTAGAAAGCAAAAGGCAGCTCTACAATTTTCAGTGATCAGTACTGAAAAATACTTTGCAAAGGCTTAGCAGTAAATATCAGTAAGAATTTGTTTTGAAAATAACAAGTCCAATTACAGTTTTTCAGCAGCTGTGTAATTTAAATAATCTATTAGCACACTTTCTACATTCAGAGTTAGATGTTAAGGTCAGAGATTTGCTGTTTTGCCCCTTACTTCAGTGAAAAGAGAATGTATTCGTATATTATTTATCCATGGACATTTTAGTATCAAAATCAGTAATAAAACCAAGATAAACTGGGCCTTTTTCTCTGTGTGTGAAAGAGCTGGCTCTTTTAAATACCTCCAGGGATGGTGATTCCACCACTTCCCTGGGCAGACTGTTCCGATGCCTGACAACCCTTTTAGTGAAGAAGTTTTTCCTAATATCCAATCTAAACCTTCCCTGGCACAACTCGAGGCCATTTCCTCTTGTCCTATGACTTGTTACTTGGGAAAAGAGACTGACCCCCACCTCGCTACAACCTCCTTTCAGGTAGTCGTAGAGAGCGATAAGGTGTCCTCTCAGTCTCCTTTTCTCCAGGCTAAACAATCCCAACTCCCTCAGCCGCTCCTCGTAAGGCTTGTTATCTAGACCCTTCACCAGCTTCACTGCTCTTCTCGGCATGCTCCAACACCTCAATGTCCCTCCTACACCGTGGCATCCAAAACTGAACACAGTACTCAAGCTGGGGCCTCATACAACTCTGAGGGACCTGCCCAATACTGAGAGATTTATAGCAAACAGACTTTCCTCTTGGTTTTTGGACTAATTTTTCACATTTATTCAAATCTTCTTTACTCCTAAGTTTACGTTAGCTAGTGTGAAAATAATCAGTGTTATATCTCTGTTCCAAAGAGCAGCATAAACCTAAAACCTCACAGCCAACGTATCTAACGCATCCACAGAAAGGATCTTGTTGCAGGGCATGGCTGAAGGGGATTACAGTTACTCCCACACTGGGGCACTTGTCCTGCAGGACAAGGCAGGAAGCATTTCCCCCCATGATCCCATCCTGGAAAGCAGACTGTTTCCCCAGGATGGCCAAATGTGGAAATCCTGAGATTAAGTCTCCTGGGACAGCAGCTCTGTGGGCACATCTGACTTTGGTTTACAAGGATATGTTGGGGTCCTCCTGCACAGAACTACAGCAA
The DNA here is from genome assembly GCA_013398295.1 of Chionis minor. Taxonomy (NCBI): domain Eukaryota; kingdom Metazoa; phylum Chordata; class Aves; order Charadriiformes; family Chionidae; genus Chionis; species Chionis minor. The sequence goes on along the minus strand of VZSF01005486.1, from coordinate 99,048 downwards.
TTTCTTCTACCTCATTTGTGCGGGAAGAGCAATCTCAGGTTTCGTGACACCAGCTCTCTGTCCTTTATTTGCACAAGCCCAGCGCTGTGTACCTGACACTCCACGCTCAGGAATGGCTTCATTTCCAAGGCAGTCTGGCATGATGCTTGGGAACTGCAAAAGTCCAAGTTGCACCCCTAAGGCCACCTGGGCTCCAGTTTGTCCCGAATGCTCTGGACGCCTTTCTTTAGACTTCCTCACCCAGCCAGGTAGCTGTGTCCTCCACATGCCAGAGCAGGGGCAAGGTGCACTGCAGATTTGCAGCATCCACTGGCAAAGGAACACCTGATGCTTTCTCTGCCCTCTGCCCAGCTCTGCAGCACTGTGTTTTATGCCGGTGACCAGCTCTTGTGCTTGCAGCAAGTATCACCATCATGCCTTTATCCCGTCTCTCTTCTTTTATCTTTTCTGAACACTTTCCCTGTTTTTATTTTAGCCAAAATAAAGACAGGTGTCAGTCCCACCTGAGTACTTTTATGCCTCAATCATATCAGTGTCACCAAAACACCATTAGCATTGTGCTGAGCACTTCGTAAATCCTGGACTCAGCCATTTCCTCGCTGACACTGATGAAAATTAAATGTTGCTTTGGGGTAACATTTAATGTTAGAATCAGAGTTGCAGTAGTTAAAACCTGTGCAAAATGTGCCAACGTGCAGCCTGTGATTTTATGTAGAGCTATAATAAAGCAATTTCTAAGATTTTTCCGCCGTGAGCTCAACTGACATGGTAAAATCTCTCCTGACTGAAAAAAACTCAATAAATTCTTTGTGCTTCCAGACAGGCACCTTCAGCGCCGGTAGCTGCCTCGGTGCCTGTTGAGTTCAGCAGAAGTGGCAGCGGCGCCTCCGAGCACTGAGCTGCGCTCTCCCATTGAAACCACGTTTGTTTTCAAATGTTCGTGCTTAGCAGTTGCTGGGCAGTTTGCTCAGAGAAAACAAAACCTAGGAGCACGGATATGAAACTTGAGCATCTGAGGTGCTGTTTCTGGTAGGACAGAGGGCTTCTTCAGCACCGCTTGTGAATACCTTCGAGCTGAGTTGTTACCTGGAGAGCAATCTATTCCTCTGGCTACCAATCCTCACTCTTTAGGAGTGAGCTGACTTGGCTTCTCTTTAAGGTAATTGGCAATATGGCTCCTTTTTGTCTTGACCAGAATTCAAATATCTGTTCCTGACAACTATAGTGAAAGTATAAGCCTAATCATATTCATAACCACAAACTATGCATGATGAAAAACTCACATGGAGTTTTTCCGGCAAGGCATTTAGCCCTGATGTCCAGCTTGAACTGCAGCTATACGTATACAGCTAAGAGCAAGCCCTCTTGTCATGCATTTGTGCACAAACATCCCACATTGCCTCTTGTAACAACAGCCACATTATGCTTCCTTGCACAAAACCAGCTGTCAGTTTAGATTTCCTTAATCCTGTCAGATTCCAACTCAGCCAACTAACAACCATTATCTATGGGAAACCTTTCTGCGAAATAAAGCAATGTCCTTGCTGAAATGACATGTCATAAAAATTAGTTTGGTCACCAGTCCAAGGAAATACTTTGTTTAGGTTTGAAAATTACAGACTTGTGGTATCATATTCTCTAGCGCTATGGATCTCAGAAACGATGAGCAGAACAGCACAGAAACAGCATGCAGGACCAGATCACCACTTGCCCTAATCACATAACACACTTCAACAGTGCAATTGTGTTTTGCAAGTTGTTGCCATGTAGACAACGCACACGTGTGGGCAATGGCGCTATACTCTCGGGCATAACCTTTCCAAACTCCATCAGTGCGAACAAGGAACGTGAACCATGAGGATTTTGACCTGGCAGCATTAGGGTGGATCATTCAAAAGCAACTTGCTACCACCAGTGAAAGAGTTAAAGGTGAAAACCATTCCCCTAAATGACAAGCTAATGGTTTTTATGGGCCCCTCTGGAAAAGGCTAAGGAGAAGCCAAATGAAAGGTGCATATTGCAGAGCTTATTTCTACCCGTGGTAAACAGGAGGCAGAAGCAAACCAGGCCATATTTCCTGACCCTGGACACCGAACACCGTATGGATCAGATCAATGAATGACCATGAGCATCTCCAGTGCAGTGGTCCTCAGCCTTCTTAGCCTACAGTGAACACTGCAAATAATTTATGCTTTCCCATGTACCTGGGGACTCACTGAGCAGGAGGAGGGAGGGAGGCTGGACGTGAGCACGGCCCATAAGGACCGTATCTTGCTAGCTGAGAAAGGGAAGCCATCCCAAAGTCAAGGCAAATTGTTCAAATGTGGTGCCACTGCCAGGCCTGTAAGCACGTGACACTTTAACAAGACTTGCAGCCTCTCAGGGCACTGACTGGGGAAAGCTGAACATTTTCTCCAAGTTTTTCTGTTCTGCAATTGGTTTTGTACATTTGTAGCATAAATGGACTGCAGGGTTGCCAACCGCAGTCATTTTAGAGCTGGGAGTCAGATATCAATACATCAGTAGACAGTCTTAAAAAGAAAATTCAAAGCTATGAGTCTTCTATTATTTACATTGTAGATGCCATTAAAATCAACTAAGGAAATGTTTTCTGCCTGTTTTCTCCTCCACAGCATTAAGGAAGAAATTTCTTTTTCCTTTGTAATGAAAACTGTGACCTTTATCTATTTACAATATTTAGCATCAGGGACTTTCAGGAAAAAAAAAAAGTGATGTATAATGGAACTCATGATAAAATTCCAAGACCGGACAATCCATACATAATCTGATAAACCTTCTACATCCTGGTCATCAAAGACAGTAAAGTTTTTAGTGTGCTTAAATGTTACTCACTTAATGACATTTCAAGCCACTTGATCATATATTTGTAAAAGCAAAGGACCCAGTTTGGGGTTTGGTTCACAAAATAGAGCACAGCCCACAGCTGTGCTACAACCACACAAATAAAACCGTAATTCCTTGTTTGGGAGGAATATCATGGCTGTTTGAAGATAACTTTTACATGGAAGAGGGGGAGGGCTTAGTATATTTTCCAACAAATGCGCTAAATACCATTTTATGAGCTTTTATCTAAATTTTTTGTTTTCTAAATTAAAATGATTCTTCTTTTCTAATAGTTACTTCCAACCTAATTATTTTGGTTCTATTGAGTTCAAACTGCTATTTAGAGAGGAAAAAAACCAAACCCTGCTGTGGCCTGTTCCCCGTAGGCTGATGGAAGCCTCTAGGCAATCAAACTAATCAGAGCACTGTCTCAGGGTCAGCCTGATCTCTGCAGATGCTACAGCTGAACTCTTCACATTGTGTTTGAAAGTTGTGCACATTTTATATAAAAGGTGACAGGCACAAGCGTGCAAGAATACAAAGCATGCAAGAGAAGTGTTTTAATAGGACAGCAGTGCAAGCCTGTTTTAAAAACTCAGTATTAAATCACACATAGCAACTGTATTTCTGGGAACAGAAAATAAAGACTTCCCCAAAGCATTGTTTCTAGACTGAGAGCAAACAATAAAAGGATGGTCTTTTGGTAAAATGGTGAGAGAAAAGCTGGGGGTATGAATCTGTTTCCACTGCAGACCTCCAGTGTGATTTTATGGTAGAGTCTGTGCTTATATTTCTTTCTTCTGCTGCCAGAGAGAGACAGCAGTACACCCTTTCTGGACCCCTTTGTCTGTCCAGTTGATTTAGACATAAGTGCTTAGTGGCAGACACTCTCTCCTCCTCAGTGGCAGAGCAGCTCCCTGCACAATAAAACCCTAATCTCTGCTAAGCCCGGTGATGCTCTGATAGCAATAATAAGAATGAAGCAGAAAGTGCAGCATTTAAAATAGCGGGAGAACCTAGGCAAGATCACCTCAGACGAAGCCTTTCTGACTGGCTAACCGCTGGGGTGATGTGTGGGCAGTATACACAGTCTGGCTGATTATTTTCAAAGTAGAGAGGGCTTTAGAAGTCCTACTGCTTATGGACATCCGCAGGGCTCCTGCCAGGGATCACAGCTGGGCCAGAGCTCCTTGCATCCACTCTGGTGGATGAAAGATTTCAGATTCCTATATGTGGCTCTTAAAACCTCACTGTGGGTGTGCATTATGGCAAAAAGCCTGTGAAAGTTGTTAAAGTTTCAAAGTCAAACACTCAAATGCCAGGAAATGGCAACAAAACTGTAATTCAGCCCCCTTCATGTGTATTGTGATAGTGTCTGAGCACTACTGTTTTGTGGTATAGTCCCTCCCTCCGTTAGTGCAGATGATGAGTAGCGGTTGAGTAGTGCTAATTACAACTACTGCCATGAGAAAGATTTTGGAAAGACTGTGTTTAATGCCACTCTGTGATAGGGTTAAGCCTACAACTGTCCAGAAATAAAGGCCCTCCCTGTTAGGAGGTTTAGGGAAAGTGGCACAGACCTAGAGATCCAGATGAGTTTGGAGAACTTTTCTATAAAAAAGTCAGGCATGAAGGAAGAGGCGGTGCTGGATGTGAAAGAAGGAAAGGAGCTCTGATGGCACCCTTCATGCCTGGAGATATCCAATAGGCAAAGAAAGCTGTTGGGAGATTGAGCCAAAGGGGCCAGGTCTCACCATTCCAGAAGACCTACCAGCACTTCTACGGAAAGCTTGCAATGGGCAGGACAAGAAGTGCAGAAGAAAAGAGGCGGTAAGGGCGATTTAAATACTGCCCTGGAGAACTGGGTTTTGTCCCTGCTCGTGCCAGAGCATTTTAATTGCTAGGAAAATCACTCCAACAGGTGGAAACTCGGTAGGTTCCTCCTTCTCTGATGGCTGTTTCCTGAGACATCTGGGTTTGATGTGCAGGAGGCCATAGTAGAGCTGCAGTAGCTGAAGACAGTGGGAATGGCCATGGTGTCTGCACATTACTGACCCCAGCATGCCTCACTGGGCCTCAGTGCCCCAACCATGAGAAAGAGATAGCCACTTCCTCATAACATGGCGAGGGGGAATGACTTAATACTTGTGCATTGAGGTGAAGCTGTGAGCACCACAGCAGGGAACGAATGAGCCTGTCATCAGAGCAGCAGTTGGACACTGTGCTGGGGACATTTCTGCAGTGCAGGGCCACAAGCTGTCAGCAGTGAGACGTAAAGCAGCCATGCGTTCAGCGAGCGTGGTCCTCCCTGTGCACTGAATGGGCACAGCGATGCAGTGGGCATTGGGCATTTCAGTGCTTTTTTAATGTGTATCTGGCACAGAGGCCGATTACCAGATGGTTCTACCTTCTGAGTGCTTTGCTGTGCCATTTCGTTATTAATAACCTTGAACTTGACAAAATGCAAGGTCATTTTCCCAGGACAGTATGAGAAGTATGCCTGCTTTAAGGACATTTTAGGGCCATTCATCATAAAGAAGCATCTAGTCCTAGGCAGAGTGCACTGTATTGGAGTTCAGAGAGTGCAGGATTGTTCCTGTCTCTTGCTTTCATTTCCATGGTCAGATTATTCCTCTATAACCTCTCTGTACATCTGCTTTCCCACATAGGGCATGGACCCCAATGTGCACTCTGCATTGTAAAGCTCTTGAAATAACTTGCTTTGAAGTTGCAGGGCCTGTTTTAATGATATGCATTAAAATACCTGTCAATTCCTGCACATGTCTTGATGCACTTGCCCTTGGACTGGATTTCCATGGCAGGGCCAATTACAAGCTAAAAGAGCTGGAAGTAGATCTATGGAGATGGAACATTACAAAGGCCCTTGAAGTTCAAAAGTGACCTATTCTATGCAAGAAACACTATTTTCTGTGTGAAAAGTACTGTGCAGAATAGGAACGAGGGGTGCTTGTAGCTAATCCACCTCAGAACAAGTAGAACTAGAAAATGTGAATGAAAAAGGTGCTTTTTTTTCACATAAGACTCTTGATTTGAAAGGTTTGTCTAAATACTAGAAAAGCAGGAACATCATAAAGAGCAGTAAAGAAATTTAATTTCATGGAATCAGAAAACAGCAGCATGGGTAAGAAAAATGTTGACCAAATAACTCTTGGGTATTTTTGTGTGTTTAAGCACCTTCAAAGCCCTCAAAGCGCTGGTCAGCAGCCAAAACAAACAGCAACACATGGCAAGTTAGGAGCAAAACTAGCCAGTGGTGTGGGACTGGTCTACTTTGCTTCTGCTGACAGAATGGAAAGATCTATTTTCTGTGGTGGTCTAATAATGACTTGGTCTATTTTTTTCTCTGTAGATAAGGCAGAGGTGTGTCCTTCGTTTCCCTTGACATCAGCATGGCAATCTTACACACACCCCAACTATAACTTGGTCTCCCACCGATGGAACTGGAGCTCACTGGGGCCAGTGTCGCCTGCAAGCACGCAGCCTCTTGCTTGACAGAGCATAGAGAATACAGCAAGGTACAAATTCTGCAAGTAAAGAAGAAGCTGAATACTATTTTAAGCAAACATTTCCTGTACAGACTTCTGATATTTCTTTCCTTTGTGTTTGCATTTCTCTGAAAGTATTGCACGTGGCCACAGAGGCAATTTTCCCTACTTCAGTTACAGTACTTAGCTATTATTTTGCAATACAAACCAGCTGGGAAGTTAGATGAGTATGATAACTTGAAAGTTTTGCACTTGAGAGCAACCAGACCCAGCTCTCTTTTCCATTTGTAAGTGTAAGCCTCAACAGGAAATTTCACATATATTAATTCACTTCATAAAGATTTCACTTCAATCAATTTAATTTTAATTTTTAACTTCACAGCTTGAAAAAAGGGGAGGGTTTTTTTCAGAGGTTGTTGATGTGAAGAGAACGGCAACTGCAAAGTTTTTTGTTTCTTGATTTGTAATAGAATAGCAAGAAAGAAAGATAACATAAAATTGTGCTATACTGAAGACAGTTGATTATGAATGGAAGATGGGGTGGCATCTGGAAAGGGGAATGGATGTCCTCTCACTGTGATTGTTTCCACATAAAGCTGCAGTTTTATAGCTTTATAGGGTCTTTGCTGTATAGATGTTTGCATCAGTATTTCTCAGATTTTTGCTTGGGACTGGACCTATCATAGGGGTGATCAGTCTGGGCTAGTTTTAAAAATCTGTAGGTTTGTCTTTAAAAGCAATTCACATGAAGAAAAAACTGTTTTCTTGAATCCTTTCAGTGGCAGAAGTTTGTGCCCTGGTTGCTTTGCTTGACTCCAGAAATTGGCCACCAGAACACTGCGGTTGTTCCCATTGAAAAGATTCTGGCACTGAACAGCTTTCTGATGAATCCCAGGAAGAATACCTGAAAAATCTGAGAGCAAGACAGTCTCTTTGGCATATCTGAGGTTTCTAAAAGGGCATTTAAATTGGCCTTTACGTATAACGTACCATATAGATTGTATAGATGCATATGCTTATTTTATCCAACTTCTTTGTGGGTTGCTTGATGAGTTGTGCTGTCTTTCAAGTAGAATGTCCCATGGTTCAGAAATTGCCCAGGCTAATGGGGAACAGACACTTGACCGGATATTAGATGCACTGAGGTCTACGCTTGGTTGCACTCTGGCTCAGTAACCTGTTGCAAAGCTTGTAGTCTTTCTTTTTTGCCTCCTTTACTCATCTACTTTAGATTTTATCAGCCCTGTCCTGCCATGTACCACAGATACCACAGGACAAGCCCAGGCTTGCTCAGGAGTTTTGACAGTAACAAAACACAGAGATTCACTTGCCACTGTGGCTACTTGGAGACTATAAATTTTGTTTAAACAGGAACTGACACACATTTAAATTCAACAGGAGACTCCAGCTCCAACCAGGTTTCCTGTGAATTCACCCCTGTGCACCAGTTCCATAAGCTTTCTCCCCAGGGAAAGCACTTTCCTCTCTGCCTGATGCTTGCTTCTTTTTCAGGGGTTTCGTATGCAGCAATGCCATATGAGGTGTTACGAATTTCACTCCCTGGAGCTGATGTGATATATCTTGGGGAGTTAATATGTTCACACGGTGAGGATCAGTCTCAGTTACTTTCAATCCTCCTAACTCTGCTTTTGGTGCAGGTGTACAGTGGGGGGGTCCTGCAAGCGGAAAGAGGCCCTACACACAGGCATGACCCCAGCTGCTTCTGGTGTGCAGACCCTGCTCACCATTCGTTCACGACTGCAGGAACAGCAGCCACCCTTTCTCCGGCACAGGCTTTCAGTTCACTTACTTTACTGCATATTCCCTCCCGTCGGTAATCAGCGGAAAGGTCATTTTTTATTCACTAATCCAGGGATTTACACACAGCATGAGCACAGTTAACTGGCAGACACTGCCAAGCAGGGGTTTGTGGGGAGCGGTTCAGAGGAGCATTGCTCCTGGCTGGGGATGCCTGTGGCGACGGGAGCTGCTGCCATCCCTCCTCTCTCCTGTAGTGCTGTACAGCTGCATCCAGTCCTACAAGCTGTGCCTGCACTCACATCTGAAGTTTAAGTACCTAACTATTCCTCCTCAGCTTTGAGCCTCCCAGGTAGGTTGGGAGCCACCTCAGCCAGGACTGAGGTCAGCCCAGAGATCCTCCCCACATTGCCTCGTTGGTGCTGAAGGCCACTTCCCCAGCCACTTGCTGGACATTCCCACTGTTCAGCCCCAGTCACACTTTATTGATGGTTCCTGGAAGCAGGCTCCAGAAATTCACAAAAGCAGCTTAAAAGCCATGACATTATACTAAGTTATAAACTTCAGGATTTTTAATTAGCTTTTGGGGGTTTAGCTTTTGCCTTGAAACTACAAGGACTAAATATTTATTTTATCTTAAATATAAGCTACAGTTCCCACATAATCACAGACAGAGGCCAGACACCACAAAGCAGATGTGGGAAAACAACCAGAAAAGGAGGGCAGTGTAATTAATGCCAGTTGACAGGCTAAAAAGTTTGCTAGACCTCCCTTTCCATAACAGTTTTCATGTTGATGAGACTGTAGTCTTACAAAGGTAACTGGGGGTCTGTCTCAATAGTCGGTGCAAATAATAGTATTATCTTTGCATCCTGTCTGTCCTAGCCATATATGAGGCCATGCTCGTTGAAAAAGCAACACTGCTGTATTACCATGCCTCCATACACACCAACACACACTTGTAGACTCCTGTGCAACACATTGGTTAAAAAAAAAAAAAATTAAAAAGTTTATATATATCTATATGTCTATTCACATACAAGGTCAAATGGCCATAGTCTATGTTAGGCAGGTGGATTAACAGGTATTAAAAACTGTTTGTAAATGTTGAATCCCCATTCAACAGAAATGTGTGGGCAAATCTTTGGGGATGGTACCTGTGCCAGCACTGTGCAGTACCTTCACCCACAGTCTGAAGGAGTAGATGTGGCTACAATTGGTGAAATCTGCGGGTGCCACAAACATGGGTGCTACAGTAAGTAATGAGAGGAACAGATCATGCATGCAGATGAGATGGAATGGCTAGTTAGGCTAGTTAGGTGCATCCATCTGGGCAATATGTGCTTTAATATGACAAAGGGCAGAATTGTTTCAGGAAAGATGAAGAACATAGAAGGAAAGGCACAGCGCTGGAACAAACTCAGGGAAATAGTGGATAATCCATTAAGCATCAGCTCCCAGGACGATGTTATTGCTGAGTCTATGAAACTATGACTCCAGGAACTTTAAAATAAACATTGGCCATTACAAGATTCATGATAAAGTCCTGAGAGTTGGCTACATTATCATCCCCCACCCCCTCTGGGATGCCTCTGGTGTCAGGGGCTCCTGCGTGCGTGCGTCTGTGATTTCTGCAGAAGGGCTGGTGTGCGCAGTGTCTTTCCCAGGGAACTGTGGCTCCTTCCTTGGGCTGTTTGCCTTGGAGGGCCACTGCATAGGGATCACCCTTTCTGTAGCACTCTGAGCACCTCAGTGCTTTGACTTGCTTGCTAATGGAAATGCCCTCTAAGATGTGACATATGTGTTATCTTGCACAACTGTAATGACAGACAACACTGTAGGACTCGTATTTTCATTATAATCTTTGCTGCACCCATCCAGTGAGACTGCTCTGTCTTCAAGGGCTGAAGGCAATGATGAAGAGACCATCCATATGTGCAGATGATGCATGCTTACCCTGGGACCATAAAGCAGGGCATAAGGGTGTGATTAGGATGCACCACTGCTATAGCAGTCTGGAGCTGACTTCCAGGCTTGTTACAAGTGAGTGCAAGTCAGAGCAGCCTTTGTAATGTTTGAGCAGTCTTGGGGAGGGTAATGGGTAAAGCAACCCTTGGAGCAAGCAGTTTGAAGAGGATAACCAACTCCCCAACTCACATTGCCATGACTTGCACTCTGATTCCTCCTGGAGCTCTGGCACTGTGTCTCACGTGAAAATGTTTATGCATCAACACTTTGTATAACACCTGAGTCAAATGGAAGGGTTGCATGTCTTGTTCTTCTCCCTGGGGTGCAAGGTGACAGGTTCTATGTACTTTCCCTTCCATTCCTTGCAGATTAATGCTAGCTGCCTTCATTTCATGAGATTTGGGGATTTTTTGTGGCTCTTCTGAGCTCTGGCAGAGGAACTTTGCTGATATTTTTTGTCTCTTTGAGGCAAAAACATCAGCAATATTACAGAACTCATAAAATCTTGGTCATGTTGCTCCATTTTTCCTATTACTATCAGGGCTTATATAGTGTGCAAGTTCTCTTTGAGGACCCCATGGATATTTCTATAGCAAAAAAACTGTGCAGCTACGTACAGAGCAGACAAGCTGTAGTGGAACTTCAGTGACATCAGCCAGGAGCAGGTACCTGATCTTTGTCTCAGCGACAAAGGCCACAGCTAGCCAAAGTGGTGGTTCCTGGGAGAAGGGACATAAGGCAACTGCATGAAGAAAGAGGAACAGAAAGTGTCAGGAGGAACACAAATGAGAGAGAGCAAAATGGAGGAAGAGGAGAATTATGGAGACAGAGCCAGACAAATGTGGAAAACACAGAAACCACATTAAGAAACACTGAAAAAATTGCGAGAGTTCTGACATAGCATTCATGTCCTCATATTTTAAGCAATGTCATGTTGGCCTTTTTAAATTACCTGTTTTCAGAGGTCTCTATCTGCTACAGAAGAAGCCCAGCCAGTTACAACAGATCAGACATCTAATCTCCAAATGGCTCATTTCATCTTGGGGCAGGGAGGGGGGGAATGGCACTTGGGAGCAAATTTCAAAGCTGCTCAGCCAGTTGCTCAGCACCTTCCACATGAAAGAGCTTTGCTTTATGAGCCTCAACAACTTGAAATCACTCCCCGTCAGGCTGCCATATCGTAATGTGCAATTGCTACTGGCCTCTGAAAAATGCTCAGTTTTCAGGTATAGCAATACAGGGTGCTATTAACCCGTTTGCGGTTGCTACAGTTCAGTCTCCATCAGGTAGGGAACACAAACATGTCAGGAAAACCACTGGTTCTTGTTTTCTTCACTGAGAGACAGAGCAAGAACTCTTTTTTACTGGAATAGTTTCACCATTATGCATTATTTACTTATAGTCATTATATAAAAACTATATATATTTTTGTATGCTATATACTATATGATATATACATATATCATGTGTATGTAAATTGTATATATGGGTTTGTATATATTCTATATGAAAAAGTTTGAGCTCCTAAGTTCACTGTGAATTCTGTTTACCCTTCTGTTAGTAGGGGACAGGACTTACTGATGAAAATGAAAAGTAAAAACACATGAAAGTTATCAATGTGTTCAAACATTGATCTTCTCTGCTCCTGAGGACCCCAGAGAAAACAGAACCTGTGCAACTGCAAAAGCATCTCTGATGGGCCCTGAGCAATGTTTACAGCAGATGATGTTCGCTTAACAGAATATAAAGTGAGGATGAACATAGAGAGAAATTTGTGGAAAGTCTGATGAACAAAAGAGTGCTGTGGTTGATAGTATAAAGAACATGTCAGGACTTCATGCATGTAGGAAAGAGCTACCAGTTACAGATGCCATCTCTGTACTGTCACTTCTGGGCCGAGTAGGAGTTCCTGAATTTGCTCTCTTGTCACACACGGCATATTGCTCTGTCTCAGGGGCAGAAGAAGTCAAGAGACAGGAACATCTTGAGCTTGAAATGTAAGAGAGCAGCTTGCAGTGTGAAGTATACAGTCAGGAAGAGATTGCTTGATATCATTTGTCACAAGAAATATCCCAGAAACAGAAACCGTATTTGCAAAAAGCGTATGGTATTTCCATTCATAAGGAGGATTAATCACAGCCACAGTCTGCTGACAAGTCAAAACTAAACAGCAACCAGTAGAAGTCCAAGTCAAACGAGTCCAAAGAAACACAATTGTCAGGACCGTTGGAGACTGACCAGTTTCTCAAGCATGAAGAGGATCCCCAGGGAGGACTGACCACAGGGCAGCTGCCCTGGCTGCTGAGTGCTGAGATGCAGAGATGCCGTCAGTCTTCTCCTGCCCCCTAAGACAGCTTCTCCTTCCTCAATAAGCTTTCACAGTCTGCACTGGAGGGACACCAAGCGTGACACAGACACTCATTGCCAAGTGCTAAGGCCTTGTGGACAAAATTTATTCCTGACAACATCCAGTAGAAAATGCACAGAATAAAGTAGAAGTGCACAGAATAGGGGGATGCCCACTCCTGGGGGAGTTTGAAAAGCTATCTGTGATGGAAGAGGAAGACACTGCAGAAGTTACCCAAGCCTAACTCTGCGTGCCAAGTTCTCAGCTGGGGGGAAATTTTTTGCAGATGTGGCTGCAGTTAAAGGGAGAAAGGAAAGCAGCATTTCCTGCAGTTACAGTCCTGAGGGCAGCCCGAGCCCTTTGTAGCGTGGAGAAGGAATAATGTTAGGCTCACTCCATCACAGCTGTGGTCAGCTCAGATTCACAATATACATTATGCATTATACATCATTGCATTATGTTCAGGTGAAATTGTTCACATGTGTGAGGGTGAGTTCAGTACCAAGACTTGGAGGGGCTTGCTCTGGGACCTGCATCGGGACACTGCCAAGCAATGACTGCACTTATGGTCTGTTTTACATGGCTGAACATTACTTGGTGGTATTTGCTATTAGTCAGAAAGAAAATAATTCTCAGAATTAAATAAGAATCTTATTATTTGGAGCATGGTCACATGGAAAGCATTTCTTTGGGCAGAAATAACCTGGATAACCTGGAATGTAATGTTCTGTTTATTACAGTGGGGCTATATATAAATTCAGAGGTTGTCCCATTCTTATTCTAAGGGAGCATGGAGGCTGACCAGACAAATAATTGTCCTCTCCAGCCAGAGTAAAGTCAGGACTTTGTCAGTCAGCATAGTTTGGGTTTCAAGTGTTCCGCTATAAATCTTCCAAGCCTAAATCAAGGCTGAGAAATCCCTTAACAAATAATGAACTGTTAATGCACATTATGTATTTTCTTCAGAGAAGGAGGATGCTAATGGTTGAATAATACTCTTTTTTTTGGCTAAACACATGCCCTTTAATGGGTGGAAGCAACTACCGTAATGTGTTCTTCTGTTCATTTACTTTTCAGAATAAAAGCATAGCAAAGCACAGCACAGATGGTCCAATGTCATCTGATGCACTTAATCCCAGGCAAAAATCCAGGAGATCATTTAGCAACAATGGAAAAATTTTGTTCACATTATAGATCTTTGAAGAAGTGCGACTATCTAGTTGAGTGGTGTACTTTGAATTTCGTAATAATAGACAAATTGATTTAAAAGGCAAGATCTTTAATTTGGAGAAGATTCAGTACTATATTCGAATCAACATTAGAAACCAGGCCTTAGTTGGAGAACAAATTATCCAACCTGTCCATTAAAATGCCTCTATAAGCAATAAGACTAAAGTAAATAAGTAAATAAGAGATCCGGCATCTATCCAAACAAGGACTTTTTCCGTGTTTCTTGACCCATGAATTCTGTAGCAAGAGGAAAATTAATCAGGTATCAGCATTATTATGATACAGGTCTACTAGCAAGACAGTACTAACAACGGAGTCATCAATACTTTCAAAATTAGCTAATAGAGAGGAAAAGGGGGCTCTCCTGTTGGGATTCCAGTCAAACTCCTGAAAGTGCCGTTGCATCTTAGAAAAATAATCCTCACTTCCAGCTGATACCCAATTGCTTACCACAGAGATGGGTCTGGGGCAGGTGATGGTACAGGGATGTTCAAGGCTGGAGAGGACTGGTGGGGATGTGGGAATGACATGCAGCACTGCGGTCAGCAGAGACAGCCACTGCCAGTTCCCTTTGTAAAACAAACAGAAAACTCATCCTGTTCCCCTTGCCTCTCTGCAATTGCTTCCTATTTTTAAACTGGTTTTTGTTGCTGACTACAAAAGAATGTAGTAACAACCTGAAATGACAACATTCCTCATTTGATGAGTATGTGCAAGCTTTGGAAAGCTGCTTAGGTACCAAATTCCTTCTGACATGAATGAAGCAAGGTGCCTGAGTGCCTCTTATCAGAACCCAAAGTTTTTTTTGCTGTTTTCACCATTTAGGTCTCTTTTCCCTGGCAACCCCAGGCAGTTCTCCTGTGTATCCCAAGAGAGTGGCTTAGATGGGATGGCAAGGCCTTTTCACTTACTTGGGATGGGCTGATAGGACGGGCAGAGCAGGAACCCCTGCCACCATGCCTCATCACCGCTCCACTGGAGCCACCATTTGCTGCCCGCAGGAGGAGTCTGCCTGGAGGTGATGCTGCACCTGGACATGTGTGAGTCTCCCACGTGTCCACCAGCGAGCTCCTCCTGCCTGTTATGTGAGATGAAGGATTTGCACCAATGCTTGGTGCTCGTTGATGGTGAGGCTGTCACCTGTGTGCTCATGGCACGGGATGTAAAAGAAATACCTTTCCCTTAAGTGTAATGAGTTGTCTTCATTTTGCTGATTGCTATCGTGAGGCCGTTATTTGCTCTTTGTGTACAGTTTGTTTTGGTGATCTCCTAGGCCCTGTGATATAACACCCCCTGTCATGTGAAATGTAAGCACAATAATGCAGCTGTAGCTGTAAATGAGGGAAATTAGCTAGAGACCAGTACTCTCTTACACATGCTTTGCTTGAAATCCATCCTGCATTGAGCAAGCCTTTGCTTGGAAGAGCATATGCAATTGCTCCTGCCCACAGCGGAAGGTGACAAGCATGCTCTTCAGTCAGCCATTCTGTCGCAAAAACCTCTCACAGCCCTGTTTGTGTCCGCTGTCCTGGGAGGGGAGGCTGCTGCCCTTCCCGCTAGTCTCTCTTGTTTGCTCAGCTTGGTTTCTGGGTGGTATTCCCTCTGCTAATTCCAGCTGAAGTCACCTCCTGAGCTGACAAAGCTGGCCAGTGCACTACCCTGCTCAGACTGCTGTCATTGCTCATTCCTCTTGCCAGAAAAATGCTTTTTTTATTTTTTATTTTTTTTTAGTTTCAGATTTGGCCAACCAATAAGTAAAAACTTTGTCTCCCAAGCAGAGGTGAGGTCATGCAGATACTGAGCAGAGCTGGGAGTCTGAATGGGCCAGTTATGTCAGCCAGTTAATAACTTCACTGTTGTCATTTATTTGTCATTCATCCAGAAGAATCCAAAAGTGCTTTACATTCTTTACAAACAGGTTACAAACTCTTCTTGCTAACGGGGGCACTTCACACACACTGAAAGGCTGTCATCCCTGGGGAGCGGTGCAGAGCTGCTCAGTGGTGCCCTGACTCACTGCTCCATCGGGGACAGGAGGCAAAGACCATGTTGGGGAACTCAAAGCAGCCAGGGAATTTGGTGTCGTGTCCAGGGACAGTCCAAGGGACACTTGGAAATTGTCCTGCAGCCCTGAGCTTATGCTTCCCACCAGTACAAAGTATGACAGAAATGGATGCTCGTGTCTGGACTGTCACCCCTATGGCACAGAGCCCTCTGATGTTGTGCAGGTATCCTGAGCTGCGCAGTCTGGGCTTCTCACTAGCTTGGGCACGTGCTTAGGGACTTGGCTGTTTCTCAGTGAGGTTATAGAAATTATTATCTAGAAATTCAGTACCCCAAATCACTTTCATCTCTTGTTAAATAGGGAAAATATTACTGGGTGGGCTACATCAGAAATAGGTTGTACAGAGGAATTAGTTCAGCTTTGCATGACGCTTTGAGAAAGGCTCACAACAAAATAGTGCATGCCCAGCCATGGTATGTGTTACTTCCCTGCATTTCGAGAGAGAGAGAAGCTGCATGAGTGAGTACAAGGTGCATTAGTTTGCCAACCCAAATCACAGCACACAGTCTATTCAATAAATTTTGTGTTCCTCTCTTCTGGCACCTCTGCTCCAGGAACAGGCTGCAGTATTTTCAGATGTGTCTGCAGTCCAAACCCATGCTTCTTTTCAAGAATTGACTAAAGGCAGCTTTTTCTATGACAGAGATGTCGTGTTTATTTTTTTTCTTTTCCTGTATCAGAATAGCTTATTTAGTGAGACAAAGTAGTGAACAGGTGTCTGAAGTTTTCACACTGCTAGTTGTTTCCCTGTGAGCTGGCAAATTGCTCAGTACAGCTAAGTGGGGCATTTGTGTGTGGGTCTCGGAGCAGTGTTCTCTGAGACCCTCAAGTGGAGGGCTTGTGTCCTCTGGAGCTTACTGGGGCCTGGGGTGGGAGGAAAGGGATGCTGAAGGGAGTAAGAGGGGCACCCCAGTTCCCCCTGAGGCCACACTGACCACATCAGGCCAGTTTCCCATCCAGCACAGAGCCTTTCCCTGACATGGTCATTGACCCATCCTAGCTTTTCCCCCGTCCTCACACATGTCCCAGCTCACTACTACTCTTTTCCCCCTCCTCGCCCCTGCGAACCTGCCTGACTTCCCACAGCACCTGCTCCAGCTCTTAAAAGTTTCCTCACAGTGTTTTACCCAAGAAGCCCATCTTGTCACTGCCTCCAAAAGCAGTTTCAATAACACTACTGTGAAGTCATAGAATCATAGAATAATAGAATATTAGGGGTTGGAAGGGACCTCTGGAGATCATCTAGTCCAGCCCTGCTGCCAGAACAGGTCTACCTACAGCAGGTTGCACAGGATGGTGTCCAGGCAGGTTTTGAATGTCTCCAGAGTTGGAGACTCCTTCACCTCTCTGGGCAGCCTGTTAATAATGATAAGCAAGCAATAGTAGACAGAAGGGCTTTGGAACCTGCTTCAGTAAATCTTTCTACTGCAGACTGGTTTGGGTCCTTTCATGTGCTGTATCTTAAAGCTCATGAAAAAACCTGGCAAACTTTTAGGGAAATTCCTAGAATTAATGATGATAGAATTAGAGTTAATAAAAAGGAAAATTACCTATGGAAAATACATTGTTATTCTCTCTCTCTTTTTTTTTTTTTTTTGAGAAATATGAACACCAACATTTTTTGCCTGACACAAAAATATTTGTCTTGGAAAGTGAACCTTATATTCCTCTTTGCTTTTACAGCCTGGACTCTCCTGCCACACTGTATTTCCTGTGTTGCATTACACTCCTCCCTGGGGGAAATGAGCTGGTGTGGTGGGATTACAGTTGCAATGCAACAACAGAGATGGAAGATGATCTATGATATAGCAGACATTTTTCTTGGAAGAAGCACATTTAATTAAAACCATTTTCTATGAAAATACATCTTCAGAAGGACATTTAGGTATTTGTAATTAATGTAATTAACCCCACGTGTCCTGCTTCCATTTCTGAAAGCTGCTGGGAAGGAACAAGAGCTGGTTTTGGCTGCTTCAGTGGGTTGGCAAATACTTGGGGTACAGTAGCTAATACTCAGGGAAGTGTACGATTAGGAAGAATTTTGGTGGAGTGGAAAATATGTAGATTCTTCCTATCACTGCAGTCTCCACTGTTTCATTCCTGTTTCCTGTTTCTTTGCGTCCAGTCTCTAACACAAGAGCTGGACAGACTAAGACGCTGATGCCCACAGTGTCTCAGTGCACACATGGAGGAATTTGAGAGGAATCCATGTCAGTCCTGTCTTCCCAGTTCCACCACCCATCCTTCTCAGCTAGTGAACATGCCATTCAACCTCTCTGTGTTAGTTGTGCTGAAATGAAGAATGCAGCTGTTGCAGGGAGTCATGATAGCCGTTATTTCCCTCTAGCTCAGTATATTTACTGTGGTTTAATCTGAAGGGAGAATGCCAGCCTCAGCACACATTTCAAACAAACTCTGTTGCAGAGTTTTGGTTTGTCTTTGCAGAGCAACTGCTGAAATCATAGCTACTTCCCAAACCAGCTGCTACAAGCCTCCTTAGGTGGCCACCTATGACAGTATTGCTTCCAGCTCTGTGAGATGCATTATCTATATTCAGTACATCCAGTGGCCATGCCTCCTTACGAAAAGGTAACAGCCAATGGCTAGTGCCTGCTTGGCATCCTGTTCCAAGCAGGGTACCCTGAAGGTTGATATTGGGACCCATGTTGTTTAAAGTCCTTGTCAATGACCTAGAAAATGACTTTGAGCATACCCTCTGCAAACTGGACATGGCTAGACCTGGAGCATGGCTGAGACAATGGAAGACAGAACTTCAGTCCAGAGACACCTGGAGAAACGTGCCAACTGGGTACACTGCAGCCTTGTGAAGTTCAGCGAGGAAAAGCACAAAGTTCTGGGGCTGGGGTGGAATAACCTGTTGCACCAGTACAAGCTGAACAGCACCTGGATGAAAAGGACCAAGAAGTTACAGTGGACGCCAAGGTGAATAGTCACCAGCTGTACTCCTGTCATGGATAAGGTAAGCTGGGCCTCCTGTTCAAGTGGGATGTAGAGAAACTGGAGAAAATACAATGGAGGGCTCCAAGATGTTGGAACTTAAAGCACAGAACCTGTAAGGAGGGGCTGAGGGAGCTGGGCTTGTTTGATCTGATGAAGAGTAGGTGAAGGACTGATCTTATAGCAGCCTACAAGTTCTTAAAGGGGAGTTTCTAAGACTGTGGAGCCAAACTCTTATTTGCAGTAGACTATATGACAAGGGGTAGTGGCAACAAGCTGCAACACAGATTGTCCAGGGTGGGCATTAAGAAAAATGTTTTCATCAGGAGCAGCACTGGAGTGGGTTATTCGGGGAGCTGTGCAAATCAGCACCCTTGAAGGTTTCTACTGCCCAGCTAGATAAAACTTCAGTTGACCTGATCTAGTGCTGGTGATAGGCCTCTTTGAGCAGAAGTTCAGACTGGAGAACCCCAGAGATCCAACTGTCATTTCTATGGCTCTTTGATTCCCTCACAAACTCAGGTTTGGAGCTGGAAGTCCATTCTCCCATACACACATGTGGGAGAAATCTCTGGGCTTCCCTGCCTCCATCCCTTGCACTGTCCCCCTTCTTCTTCCCTGGACTGGCACTACCTGATATGCATTTGATGGCATGCCAAATTGGGTCCATGATTACCTTTGGGTCAAAGATTTATTTGGTGACAATCATCAATTGCTTCCAGAATTTACCAGCTAGAATGTTTTCTTTTGATTAGATCTATTATGCATCCTTGTCTGATAGAAATCAGCAGGCCTGCTTATTTATCTGAATTCCTATTTTGAGTCTGGCTTTTAAAACTGAGTATAAAGTTCATTTGGTCGGCCTAGACAATAGCTGCTGACTGTAAGTGTAGCAATCTCAAAGCCACCTTGTGCAATGAAACAGATGGGACAAGTTGAACTTGAACGGAATTTAATGCAGGAAGGTGTTGAAGAGTGCTTGTTCCAGCTGCTTTGTGATTAGTATTATGTTGATGCATAGTGAATGCACAGAAGGGCAACATCACTCTAAAATACTGCCAAAAACAAGACCTGTAGGCCCTTTGGTTTTTAACTTCTTAATATTTCCAAGATGCTTTTCACTACTGGTAGCCACCTGTGCCTATCCATTATCAGAAAATCTGCTTTTGATAGTGCCCTTTCATTGGGCTTTAATATGTGAAAAGAGCATTTGTATTTTTTTTTTCTATTAAACAGACAAAGTTTCAAACAACTCTTCCAGATGACCTGCAGACCCTGCAGTCTTGGCAAATTTCCTCATGTAATTTGCTGAGAGCAGTATTACCTGCAGTGCTGATAAAGGTCCCACTTCCAAACTGTTGTCAGTTAGTCTTTAAATCCGTGCCAAGACCTGCTATTGAAAGACTGACTTTTTGTGATCCCTCTCTTGGCATACCCAAGAATACTGAATAAAAAAGTCTTTCACTTCAGCTGCTAAAAACCCAAAATTGCTTTTTCTTTATAAATGAAGTCAAAGTCCAGCATCTCAATATTAAAACCTTTGCATTCTTCAGCATCCTATCTACAGGCCATGCTGCATTTTATAATCAGTAAAATAAAACCAGTTGACTGATTTTGTTTTGAGAAACAGCAGGGTAATTTACTGCAAAGCCATGACTCTTACATTTGCTTCTGAGTATGACTTATCATGTGAAAAGAAAATTAACCTAGATTAAGTAGCACAAATACTTCCTGCGTATGAATGCTCCATACATGATGTACTTCTCTTCCCGGATTTAACGTATTTTTGAGCTTAATTTGGAAATTAAAGGAGAAGCTGTGAATGCTGATATGGTTATGAGATGTAAAAAGTCACAATAGCCAACCTGATTTAAGAGACCTAATTCTGTTTCCATTTAACTCCATTAGTAAATAGATCATATTCATCAAGACAGAAAAGCCAAAACGAGAAAAAAGACTGAAGTATCCAGTTCAGCCTGTAGCAGGATGAACCTGTTTGCGTCTTTATTTCTTGGCTGTAATAGATCTCTAATGCCTTATTGATAGATAAAGCAAATCAAGATAACCATTTAGATAGTGGTGTCTGTGTGTAGCAACTGATGGGCATGTTTTTTTTTAAGCTTGAATATCTGGTCTCAGATGTAACATAGGTCACAAATTAAGTGGATTTCTTGTAAAACAGTTTACAGAAAACTCAAAGGTTTTGTATACATCCCCCCTCTTCCTCTGTTTTGTGCAATGTTTGTGCTTGCCCTCCTCAGGCTGAGCAGCAGCTTAGTCACACAGTCTGGGCAGGCTGGCTGCAGAGTGAGCCTCATGCTCCCACCCTGCAGGTTTCTGCTCTGCTGCCAACCGTTAGGATAAGCTAGGTGGTCATGGCTCATCCAAGTTACGACTGAAATCAATAAATAGTCACTAGTTTGCTTCAATCTGTCAGCTGTTATATCCGAACAAGGTAAAGAAGCAGAAACTGATTTTTTTGTTGTTGGTACAAAACTGTAGAGGAATGACAGCTGAAAATCAAGGAAGTAACTCTTTACCATACATCTTTTCAAACAGAAGGTGTCTCACCTGTGAGCAAAGTGTGGCTGAAGAAACAAAAATGAGACCACACATCACTAGACACACCAAGGTTGATGAGAAGGCTCCTTAGTCAGCTCATTGTACACTGTTATACAAGTAGATCACTACAATTAGCTGCTTTCATTAATTTTCTTTTCAAAAATCATGTTATAAGACATACAGACAAAAATCTATCTTGACTGTGAAAAAACCTACACCTAATTAAAGTAAGCAAGGGAAAAGAAGAGTTTCATCACTTTACTAGGCTTGTTAACAACCAAAGGTGGAATTTGGATCTTAGTAGTTTATTCAGTTCCCAAAGTTTGTAGGGGCAGGTGATTTCTCGAATTGATTTGGGCTTTTCTGCCTCTCAAGTATGGAGTGGTGTTTGTTTAGCAGAGTCTTGTCAGGCTGAGATTTGCTTTTCAAACAAGCCAATAACAATGGTCATAAAATAAGGCTGAGATTTGCTTTTCAAACAAGCCAATAACAATGGTCATAAAATACTTTTCACTTCTAAATGTCCTTTCACCTGAGATGCCAAAGCTTTTTACACAACTCAAACGCTTCTCACAATACCAAAATGTCAGTATGGATTATTATACCACTGGTGGCAGCAATCAGAACATAGGAACAGAGGGAGAAATTAGTTTGCTTGTGCTGATGGCAAAAAAGGAAACAGGATCTGGAGCAGAAGTTGCTGCAAACATAGTGCAGGTGAAACCGAATGGGGTTCACCTGCAAATCTACTGTTCTCCGTGTGCTGGTGCTGAGATGATGCTTAGCCTTTTTTCTGTCTTGACCATTACAATAGCTATGGTTTTTAAGTTATTTTTGTGATGTTGAGTATTCAAGGGCAAATACAATTTTCTTAGGAAACAGCTCCATTCCAAACAGGAAACATGCATACTCAAGCATGAAGGAGAAAACAAAAATGTTGGTGGCTAACAAAAGTGATCTGAATTTCTATCTCAAAGACCCAAGTGCATCTTACTCTACTGAGTAGGGACATCCATACTCCTGGTCATTATGAGTAACTGTACACAAGTTTGGTAAGAAGGTGCTTGAAAGAAAAGGATTATTTTCTCCTTTTCTCTCTCCTCCTTCTCTCTCCTCCTTCTCCTCCACTCGGCTCTACGTCTCGTGAGACCTGCCAGCTGACAAAAGTGCTTAAACTCTACAACTGGGATTTTAGACTAGTGAAATAACAAGAGAGTTGTCACAGCCCAAACCAGTATTGCAGTCACGACATAAACTGTGACTTTCAATGCAAATCAAAGTAGGCTGAACATATGCTAAAGGATTTAATCTAGTGAGACGGGGTAGACTAAGCAGAAGCCTTTCTGCAAACACCCTTGCCATTGTGTGCCGCTTTGATGGTGGTGCTGGAGCACAGGGTGCAGCCAAGCTCAGCAAGAACAACTGGGCAGAACAGGTCACATTGCACCACAGTGTGAGCTGGGCTGTGGAAGAGGCATCACCAGAGGTCCCACAGTCTGTAGGTCCCATGCTGTCTGTCCATGCTGCTGCCTACAGTGGGGCTGCAGACAGGGCTCAAAGCCTTGAGGGCTGGGGTGTGCTTGGCTCTGCTTTGTGTTCATCCGGATTGTATGAAGAGGCAGGTTGGAGCCTGTGATGCACAGGAGACACTGTGGCCCACTGTCTCTGGAGCTTGCTGGAATTTACACCAGAGTGACCTCTCAGATATTGCATCTGAAGGGATGGATCATAGACAGTGAGCAAGGCCGGTCTTGAGACAAGCCTCAAACCAAGCTTAATGAGCCAAGCAAGAAACTTGCTCTGGGTATCTGAGAACACTGCTCTGAAAGTGTGGCTAAAACCAGGTAGTCTTTGCTCTTCTCTCTCTGTGCTTCAGTTGCTTGAAGGCCATCGGCAGGCATGAATGCGTGATGGAGGAAGATCAGTCCATCCCTCCTTCCTTTACCAGTTCACTGGTGGCCATGAGGTTTTGAGGGCACCAGGCTTTGTTACAGTCGGTCCAAACCTGCAGATTATTTTCTGGTCCTCACCATGGTGGGGGTTTTGGTTTATTTTTGGTTTTAATTTAACAGGAGAAGGCAGGAAAAGTGGATCAGACCTTAACTACTCAGTGACTTGTTTGCTATTACTTTTCAGCAGGTATTAAGAAATCCATTTAGATTTCCTAATGACTGAAAGCGAACCTTTGTTTCCCAGTGCCATCGGGATACTTCTGGATTTTCTACTCTGATGGCAATTATCTCAGTGGAATAGCAGTTTCCCCCCCTCCCGTCTGTGCTCTGCACTGAAACAATGAGGAAACTGGTGTCTACTTGTTTTATGCAGCTAGACCCCCAGCCTGCAATTTTTATGATTTGCGTCGCAGTGAAAGGCAAAGAAAGGGGAAAAAGGCAAAGAAACGGGAAAAAGGCAAGAGCACAGGGTAGACAAGGAGAAAGAAGCTTCATTTTTTCCAAGCTGCCCTAGGACTGACCGCAACTCAGCTAAGGCTGATTTGTGGCCATCGAGTAAGCGAACACAAAAGCATCAGGGAAAAGGCACAAAAGGCTTTCCTTAGGGATTGACAGCTTGTTAAGGACCATTATCAATACAAGTTCAACTTAAATGACAGGGTCACCTATATGATGCTGTTTGGGCTCCCTGCCCTGGTCTTATAGCATCTTGCCACATTTTTATTCAGAGGGTTTATCTGACAGGCACGTAACCCTGAATTAACCAATATTTATCCTCAGTTATCTGAATGTATAGAGTCTGTACTAACTCATCACCAACTGAAAGGACACCACACTCACCACTATCCTCCCTCATCTTTAATGGAAGGAGGAGTCACTTGGATAAGAATATGCTTTTTGTTTGAACTTTAAAAGCCACATTTCATGATGAAAATGAAATCAATTAGTGTCATAGAACTACAAGAGAAGTATTACAGTGGTCTATTATTTGAAGGCATTTTTGCAAACATCTAATAGAGCAGCTGTGTTTTAGGGGTCCTGCAATCCAGGATGATGACTGGTCTCCTGCAGGTCCTAACAAATTGGAGAACCATTCCTCATTTCCAAAAAGGTAGGACCGTGGCTTAAGAGAAGATAGTTAGTTTACCAAGACAGAGTGGAACAGTCTAGTTTAATGTTTGCTGGTGCTAACTGATTCCTTACAAGACCCCAGTCTAATTACCCTTATTTTATTACCTCCATTTTGTGAAGCACTTTAGTTAGACCATTCCAGAGAAGTTTCAATTAAACTAGACATTAACATTTTGAAATATTATAGATGAAATTTGATGAGCATTCTATGTATGCGAGAGATCAAGAAAGGGAAAATGCATGTTTTTTGAGCAGCCTAATCTATTATTTGGTTATCAGAGGCCTCCCTACTGACAGTTCCTGTTAAAGAGCAAGATATTAAATGCTTTTTTTTCTGCCAGAAACAACTGAAAAAGAATGCCTGAACTCAGCATGCACCTTCAGCTGTTGGTATACCTGGCCCACGATGCTCCCCTGTTTCCCAGCAGCACCGCAGGAGGGAGGCATGCAGGGAATGGGAAGTTAAGGGTAAGGTGATCTTGTCCACATCTATCCCACTTTTTCCTTGCTAAGAAGCTGTGCAATGTGTCTGGCTCCTGCACATCAATACCAGCAGAGTACTGCTTAACTTAACCAGCTTGTCCTGGGGTTTTACAGACTCTCAGATTTTGCATGAAAGACAATCCTTCTTTTAGAAAACCACTTCTTTTGTCCTTCATAAACCAATGCTAATTTGAATAAATAGTAAAAACCGGTGACAGGGTGAAGATAAAAAAATAAATAAAAGACTCAGCAGATGTAAATTGGCATGAATCTATTGACTTCAGTGGAGCTACACCACTGCGGACAAACTGAGGTTATCATCACCATTATCACTGAGGAGGTGACATTATTTTTGGGAGAAGTTTTTTCAGCAGCAGCTTCTTTTATTACCTTTTTCCTGCTTAGCCCATACTTGCTTGGCATTTTATTGTCACCTCTTCTGTAATAATCAAGCTTTTTCTCTTTTCGATGCTGAAGTTAAGCATTGTGCAACTTCAACCTTTGCCAGAGTCGGGGAAGAGGCCACTGGCATCTTGTGGCTCTTCCGTGATTTTTGTGCATTAAAAGAAAATCCAAGAAACTAGGACAATTTGGTTTAAAAAGAGAAGGTTATGTGAGTTTAAGGCTGCTCAAGGGCAACCTTAATTTATGTGCCAATAAGTTACACAAATATTTTCTCTACTATTCAATTAAGAACAAGTAGTTTCCTTGGTAACGGCCACATTACATGGAACTTACCCGAGCTCCGAGTTCCAGCAGAGTACTTTCCCTAAGAAAGGAACATACTCATCTATCATGTAAATGTCTAATTTGTACACGGTTTTGAGAGAGAGGGGAGAAAATGGAATTTCCGGCAAATTAGCAGAGCCCTTCTTTTTTACTGGAGTCATATCCATGATCTTTTCAGTAGTTTTCTCCTGCTTTTCATTTATTTCTTAATGATAATTTGTCTATTAAAGTTGTAAAAGAGTAGGATTGTGAGCGGAGTGTATTAAAAACTGCAAAAGAAGGGCAGGAAGGATGGAAGGATGACCGAGGTGTCTGGTTTAAAAACAGGAAGGTGGCAGTCTTCTTCCATGCAGAGTTGCTACTGGAAGTGTACTCTGTGGGTTCAGTTATGATGATGGTGATTAGTACTTTTGTGGGCAAAAAATAAAGTATCTCCGCTGGATTACACATCAAATTGCTATTTCCTTTTAAACTATCACCTTTCTCAGTGCTGCAATTACTCTGCCCATAACCCTTGCCGGGCTCCCTTTGTGTGCAGGTCCCTTTGGAGGCGCTTGGGCAGCATGTACTTGAGAGCGAGCTGGGGATCTCCATGGCTCTCGCTGTGCTAGGAGCCCTCTCACCCTCCCAAGGTATTCCCCAAAACAAATTGAAGAGCTGCAGTTCGAGCCAAGCCCAAACATCGTCGCTGGGTGTGGAAACACATAGCTGTGTAGCAAGGGCGAGAGCCTGCCCCACCTTCACCTTGGAGAGAATGCCTTGTTCTCTTTCCATGTGCTCCTGCTCTCTTCCCATGCAGGTTGCAACCGGCCTCCCCAGGAAAGTCCTGGCTCTGCTCTGCCATTTGCATAACCCTACCCTGGAAAACGGATTTGACATTGTCAGGTTTTATTTCCAGGGGAATGCGTTTGTGAAGCTGGAACAAAATCTGTACCACTGCTTTCATCCCATGGCTTGCATTCAACCCGTAAGTCAATTTTAGGTTTTTAAGGTGTTGTCCTAGAGCTTTTCCACCCATTCCTGTGCCTATCCACAATGTGCAGTTCGATTTAATTCTTTTGAGGTGTTTGCAGCGCTCTGCTCTTGTAAGAAGACTCTCATTAGCCACTCTTCAAACTTCTACACTCTTTGAAATCACAAGCACCCCTTGTATTTGAAGATTTCTCCAGGGAAGCCAGGATGCTTTCCATTCCCTCAGTGTTAGTGGGAATTTTGCTATGGACTTGGTGGCAGAATGCTGCACTCTCTGTACCTATTCCCTTTTCCTCTCATCTGTCTATTTGCTTTAGTTCAATTAATAAACTAAAGGAAACAGGTTTAATCATATCTTCTATCCCTTGCACACGCAAGCTCATGTTGGATTATTAATAGACTTATAGTAGCACTTTTCCTGTTGAACAGCATTCTGCTCTGAAGGAGCAGCAATTCTGAGCAGCCTTACAGAATTTGTTTCTTGCAGTTAGCAATTAGATTAATTATTTCCTGTTTTACAAGTCCCTAAGGTACCAAAACCCAGAGATAATATGTAATTACACTGCTCCAATTCTAGGTTAGTGTGAAGGTGTGATTGTGATGAAATACATATTTCTACTTGATAAAACGTACAGGGTTGGCTATTTGGTGGCTAACGTTAAGATTTATGGACTCTGTCATAATTTATTTCTTTCAAGTGCCTGAGCACTGCAAATGATGTGACAGATAAACACATTCTCATCATGTAGTAGCCCCATCCAGTTCTGCTCCCCTCCCTCCCAGCATTTAATTGCACCCGTCCTTCAGTCCCCCGATCTCCCCCTTAATTACACTCTGTAACATATGACTTTCTTTAGCTGCTTTGGAGGCTGGGGCATGAAAAGTCCCTGCAAAGTCACCTCATCTGCGAGCAGACAGCATGGGGTGAGACAGGAAACACAGGTCACTGCCTGTTGCTGTGTGTGCAGACAAGGTCTGATTTTTCTTTTGTCTAGTGGGAGCTGACACGTTTTTGCTAACTTTGGGGTATTTTTTCCTTGCCCTGCTAACTGTAGTGAGGAGCTGCTTCAAACTGGGGTTTTGCTAGCTCAGGAGGTGTGTGAATCTTTCCCTCATTTTCTGGGGCTGAGGTAGAGGCAACCTAGGATCAGCATGGTGACTTGCAATTAGCCTATTTGTTTGAATGTGCAAGAGTATGTAAATATCTTGCTGTTTGGCTTTTTTTTCCAATATGGTAATGGTGCTAAGTTACCTGGTCTATTCATCGAATACTGTACCATGATGCTATGCCAAAAAGAAATAACTTCTAAGCCCCATTTTGAAATAGATACTAAAGATAACCCTGCCTCCTTCCAGTGATGTTTGACAGCATCACTAGGAACTCATAAAAAACCTGGTTTGTCCCTTCAGTTCCTAAATTCAACCTATCCTTCCATGAAGCTCTGAGCCATTCAGCCATGCCATTCTCATAAATCTGGCCATATTTTTTAATCAAAATCACTCTGACATACTGTAAATTCTCCTTCCTTCAGGTCATGCAATACTCCAGGCCACAACACTGAACATATTGAGCAATATCCTAGAAAATGCTTTCCATATCCCTTTCGTACACTATCTATTTTTAAAAGGAAAAGTTATGGTTGGGCAGCAAAAATATGTGACAGAAACTGTCACTGTGTGTAACGAGGTCACTGAAATGGTACGCACACAAAATAAAAATCCCTTTGACCTTGCCCATCAAAGAAACCGTAATTTAAACATTTGGGGACATGAAATGAAGTATTTTCTTAGTGCCAGTTTTTTCTTAAATGCCAGAAGAACACACCTATACATCTCTTGATACAGGCAGTGCAAAATCTGCTCACCTCTGGTCAAATCACATCGAGCTAGGCCAGCATCTCTAATGGTGACAGTGGACAGCAGACCAACACATCCAGGTGTGTAATAAGGTTCAGTTATCCAGTGCTAGAGAGCTAACCCCCCACACAGACGCAATGAAAACAACCACTCCTCCAAGAACTTCATCAAAGTACAAGGTTTTATTTGAATCTTAGCAAAAGAATAATTTACAAGTGTTTTCACCTTGGCTTATGATGCCTTTCCTACTAAACACCTGAAGTTAGGAAGAATGTAAAGGATGAGAGAGAATAAAGATAGCTCTGTAATGACCTAGGGATCACCTATATGAAAATGGCTATTTAAAAGGTGACCTTCCAGCTGTGATCCTGAAAGCTCTGCTGCCAATGGGAATTCCTCCCTTATTTCAAAGAACCTCCTTGAAATGTTGAAATGCTAGAGCATTTCAACAGGCATGTGTGCCACAAGAACAAAAGCAGTCTTTACCATTAATGGTTTCCTCTCAGACTTTGTTTTTGAGGAAGGGAAGTAGTGTATAATTATTTATTTTGCTGATGGAGTTAAATAGGTGATATAACATGCTTGTTGCACCTGCATTAATTATTCAGCTGCCTAATACACTACCTATCTCTATTTTCAAGGCAGCTTACTGTGCCAAAACTTTTTGATGTAGTCTTCCCAGTTACAGACAGCCCTACAGCAACCCATAATTTGATCTACTAGTTGCAAATGGAAACTTTTTGGAACAAGTTCGATGAGCCTGACAATGATTGTATTGATCATATTAGTGAGACAGCAGCCTGCTCTTTTACATTGACAGAAATAATGGGAAGCTTGTGCATTGGTAAAAAGTTACAGGCAGAATTACAGAGATGGACAAGTCTTTTGCCCTCTTCTCTTTGTGTGCAAGGCACAGCTATTTCATCATACAAATAACATGGCAAACACATCCCCCAGTCACTTCAGTACCACCCAACTGCATTTTTTCACGCAGTGGCAATGACGAAACTGGAAGCTGAGTTTGGTGCAATGTGCTTTGTTCAGCTCTCTGCCAAATTTAATGAAGTGATAGGGAATCTTTTAAGCTGGATTTGGTGTGCATAGTATAATTAAATAGGAGAAGTGCCTTTATTGTGTGTTAGACGTGGTTTTTGGTACAGATCAGATTTGCTTGGTTGGCTGAATTCAGGGTATTTTACCTTTCTGACTCCATCAGATTTAATAAAAAAATTCTGCATTATTTTGTGCCCCTTTCATTTTGATGGCTATCTTTCGTTTTGATGGCAAGAAGCCAAATTCCCTGCATGCCTTACTAACCTTTACTTAATGTTCTTTATCTTTTGACTTCTCCTGATTTCTATCATTTTGATTTGGTGTCTTTTGATTTCATGAGAAAGACCATTTGCTCCAGAAAACAACAGACTGCATGAAGATCTATGCCTCTGCTAGCCATGTGGAACTGGTAGAAACAGGTTTCTTACTGGAATTTCCTCTTGCAATAGGCAAGTCAATACATTTAATCTGGATGCTGTTGTTCCCAAGGCTTGTGGAGGCAAAGGTAGAATATTAACAATTTCTTCCACTTTTGGGTGACAGCTCAGAACCTCCTCAGAGCAGAAAACCTTTGCTATTTTAGCAATACTGGAAGGAGAGTGTGGTGGAGCAAAACCTCAGACAGTAGGAAGAACTTACTGTACTGTATTATTATTATCATGATAGGGTCTGAAATTCTTAGCTGAGATCAGAGCCCTGTTTTGGTAGGCATTGTAGAAACACCAGGTAAGAGATACCGTCTTCAGGGGTTCACTATCTAACCAGGAAAGGCAGGGATACCAAGTGGATGTGGATTCAAATTCAGATTCAGATTTATGCCAGAAACATGGCGCAGCCGCAGCTGGAAAAGGTGAATATTTTTGCTGGAGTCACTTGGAAGACTCTGACAGAGCAAAGGGCTTTCCTTGGCTATCCAGACTTCCGGTCTGCTGCCTGGACCAGGAGAAAGTCCTTGCTGCTCTGGTGAGGCCAGCACCACTGTCCACAGCTGGACAGACGGGTGGGAAGCGCTACAACACCGCCTGTGCCGCGCAAAGCAGGTCACAGTGGAAGCTCAGTTTGCAGCTACATTTTATTACTTTAGCAAGGGACTGGGGAACATTTTAATCAGGGGACGACAATCTGATCAGCATTGGTCATCAGGTTCATGACAAATTTTGCTTGTGCAATATGGGAGTGCAAATATTATGACACTACTTCAGTGGAGTGGAAACACTACCACACAATGCTGCTTGTTTTCAGTTATGCAGCTGGTATGATTGGGTCTTTTGTTATATATTGGGATCTCAGTGTCTGAGCCATGTTGTGTTGTTCTAGCTGCCGCTGCTCGCAGGCGCTTCACTTCCCTGGCCTCCATCTTGTCCAGAGCTGCACAAAGAAGCCTCAGACTGGATGGATTAGATACGATGCTTTTTCTGTTATTCAAGATGGTGAAAACAATGATCTTACAGGGTGTTTCCCTTTTCTACGTGACAGCTTTGGCACAAACTTTTCCTTAGACTTGACAGGCATAAGGGCTTTGCAGCTGGGCTTATCACTGTTCTCCCAAGCATAAATATGGTTTCCTCTGGAGAAAGGACATAACAGCACTGGGTGGTACCGATATTTCTTAAGCTAATGACAAAATGGCAATGTCACTAGTGCCATAAGAGGTAACGTTTGAGGTGGAAGAGGTAGCTAATGGCCAAGGCAGTTTAGGTGAGGGTAGCTTGATGTTGAGCTGGTGCTCTGCAAAGTGACACCTCTGCTGTGCATGGGGAGCATTGAGAAGCAGCCAAACCCACAGAGCATGTGGGCAGGGGCAGAGGTTTGTGAGCTGCCTCTGGATGAGCCAGTTCAGGCCTGGAAGCAACGCAGTCACCACTGAAGGCTGTTATCACTGAAAAGTCCCATGGGCAGGCAGCACAGGAGTCCATGGATGCTGCTATGGCACTTCCAGGCTTGAGACAATACGCCATGCAGAGGTTCGCCATCCCTTGCTTCCCTGCCCCACTGGCTCCCAGGAACTTCTGCAGGATGCTCTGTGGCACAGAACAGGAGTTTTCTGGGTGTCCCAAGTCACTCATTGCTGTCAAGGTAGCATGCAGCTGCTGGATGGGCAGCTGTTGTGTCAACCCAGCAAGTGCGGGTGTTTATCTGTGGTATTTAGACGAAGGAAATAACCACTATTCTGCTAAAATTAAATATGGGAAGTGAGATTTCTGAATCAAAACAAGGTAATTTCACAGTGCCTTGCCAGATTTTGCATGTCCCAATAATGACAGACTGAGCACCTCAGACGCCTCTTAAGGAAGTGACCAGATACGAATTTACAAATGAATTTACAAGTCAGATGCGGGTAGGTACCATACAGATAATCACTGTTCCCTTTCCTCTTTGGTAGCACTAGGAGTCTGTACATTCAGGTGCAGGACAATGACTTGTCTCTACCTGCTCAATCCTATCCTTGGTTAGACAAAGTCAAAACATGAAATACTACATTAATGATAAGGGTCATGCATTATAGCAGAATGACACCTTCACCATGTGACTGACGTAGAAGGAGGGACGCAGGGCTCAGATCTCTCTTCCTTCGCATCAGTGCTGTGCCTCCCCATGAAAGAAGCCACTCAGACAAATTGCAGTGTGTGGTCAGGACAAGCTGAATCACACCCATAATTTTTTCACTTGGTAGGCGAAGAAAGTAGACAGTTTCAAAAAAACAAGGGCCAGCGTGTGCCTCTAAAATACAATTTTTCCACTGGCAAAAACGTACTTTCACCTCCACTTCTCCCTACCCTTTTGGGTGCCTGCACTTATGTTGATTGGTTCTGGGTGACCTGGGTAAATTGTCCTATGCCAGTGCTGTGGGAAGGACGGTGCATCCCCTGGGGGCTGTGCCTGGGGAGCGCATGATGGAGAAGGCAGAGCACTGTGGGCTGCCCTAGCTTGCAGGCAGCGGGAAAGAAAAGGAACTGACAAAAACACAGGCACTAGTAGGGGGCCTTGCCCACACACACACAAAAGGGGTTATACTGGGCTGGTTACAGGGAGACAACGATATGCCAGCCAAGACTCCTGGCAAGGATGAAACATAGTGAGCTGTCATGATTAATAATAGAGTTTAATCCTGCGCTGTGAGGCATAAATATATTCAGAGCCCACCACGTTACTGATGCGCTAGAAACTGGTGGCAGGAATGTATGGAGAGTTGCCAGATCGTGGCAGAACTGGGAGAAGCATAAACATTAGAATGCTGCTTCCTGTGATGCAGGGTTTGAAGGTTGTGATGGTTTTGGATCCAGCTTCTTGCATCTCCCAAACGAGCACAGGGTGACAGACCGACAGGGCTCAGTAGTTGCACTGCCGCCGTCACTCTGGTCCTACCATGGCAAGCAAACCCTTAGAGTTGGAGGAACTTCTGTTGGTACACAGCTGATGTGCAATATGAGATGTGAACTCTGTAAACCCCTTTTCATTATTTTAGCTATTATCTTTTCTCTTGATCTGTTACAATAACATCGGAGCATCTTAGAGACTTGCAACCTGTCCAACCCCACAGCACCTCTTCCAGCGACTGGCTGGAAGAAAGTTGGGGTTGCTCAGCCTGGAGAAGTGACGGCTCCGGGGAGACATTACAGCAGCCTTCCAGTATCTGAAAGGGGCCTACAAGAAAGCTGGAGAGGGACTTTTTACAAGAGCATGCAGTGGTAGGATGAGGGGTAATGGCTTCAAACTGGAAGCGGGTAGATTTAGATTAGATACTAGGAAGAAATTTTTTGTGGAGGTGCCATGCCTGGAAGTGTTTGAGACCAGGTTAGATGAGGCTTTGAGCAACCAGGTCTAGTGGGAGGTGTCCTTGAGCATCGCAGAGAGGTTGGAACTAGGTGATCTTTAATGTCCCTTCCAACCTAAACCATTCTATTAATTCTGTGATTCTATGCTACAGAGAAGGTACTAAAGAAAACTGTGGTAAACAGCAAATTGAATTGAAGTCTTTGAGGCCTAGGTTAGTGAATCAGAAACTAGTTTTTGCAGCCAAAAAATGCCAATTTTCTGCCTTCTGCTTTCACTGCTCTGTCCTGAGGATGACCCTGTACTGCACACAGGCAGGACCCAGAAGAAAGGAAAATGGCTGCAAAATAACTCAGCCACCAAGAGACTGGAGAATTTCTCTGAAATCTCTCTGAAACAAATTTTAACCAACACATTCCTGACTATCTGACAGCTAAGTATTTTCCAGTTGATAATACATTCCAAAGTATAAGCTTTACCACATATGATCCAGACTTACTAAACACATTTATTGTACCATTTACCCTTCTTTACTGCTAATTGAATACATTTCCATTCACGTTCTCCAAACTAAAATTTTGTGCTTGAGTCTACTACAGGTATAATAATCCCAGCCTCCAGAAATGGCTGCATGTTAGCTCAGACTGTCTCTGAATTCAGGTGTCCTGACCACAGGTCTATACTGTAGCTGGCCATAAGTGGTTTATAAGTAATTGTTTTACTTAATTTGTGGTGTGTAGCCCATAAGCATCTGAGTTGTGATGACTTATCTGAAAGCACTTAGACAGCTGTTTAAAACAATCTTTGCTGTCAGAGCTCTGCGAGTAGGTTGTACCATATTTCATTCATATAGCAAAACTTCTTAAAAGTAAACTTCCGTCAGAAGAATTCTTGTGACAGCTTGTAGTTGCATCCATGCTGCATAAAATAAGATGCAGAAGTAGAGACTCTAACGGGCAAAAGAAAAGCCCTGGGGAAGTCTCCCCTACCAGCTGGTTATACCTAGTTATAAACTCTTACTGTTGATGATTCTGGTATTTTTTTGTTTGCTTGTTTAAATGTGTAACCCCTAGTTATTGCATAAAAATATAGTACTTCATCCACCTTGTAATTCGTTATAATGCATAAGAAAAGACAGAATCCTTTGGCATTGATACAGTCTAGCACATAAACACACAGTACAGGGACTTTTCCCTACCCCAAAGATTAGTAGTAAAACAGTCTGTTGTCTCCTCTGAAGTCCTTCCATATATTTGTGATATTTTGAGTACAACATTATAAAAAATATCTTTTATAATCCGCATTCTTGTGAAAGGGATGTATATATACACTGAAGTCTCTTAGGAGGAAACAGTTACTTTACAGGCACAACCACATTCTAAATGTTAGTATTTCCAAAGATTTTTATTTTTAACCATAATCAGATCTTTCAGGTTGCATTAAAGAGAGGACATTGTAAACAATACCAGCTTAGGGCAAGAAGAATACAAACCAAGGCCTGAGTACAAAGAATTTGGGGATTTTGTTCCATTGCTACATTGTTGATTTAATTTAAAATTTGTTTCTACTAATTTTAGACATATCTGAACCTATATTTCAGCTCAGACCATTTTTTATAGGGAAAAGGTGAGGGCTTACAGTGGAAATGCTGGACAAGCACCTCTAAGCTCCACTGAGAGAGAAAGGACCATGTAAGGGGAAGGTAAGGCACACAGGAAAACACAACTGCCTGCCATGCTTTTGGGATTTTCTCCATCTCGGGTTTCTGTATCATGGATAATCCCTTGGAGTGCTGCGAAAATTGGTTACTACTGGTGAAATTTCCATGACTGCTTAGAGAGGTTGCATGCTTCACTCCCACTGACCGTAATACATGTTAGACATATAAATCCTTGAAGTTCTTTTGAGAAACTGATACTGAAATGTGCACAAAGGTTACAAGTTCAGTTCAAGGCTGCTTTGCAAGTACTGGGAAAGCACGGTCCCTGTGTCTGCCACTGGCAATTTCATGAGTAATATCCTGAATATCCTCACTCATTTCAGCAGTCCCCCCTGTGTCGTAACATAGACTTTGCAGCTTCCCGATGAAGACCGACGTGCGCTCTGCTCTGTGCACCTCCTGCTTGGGTCTGATGCTGCACTTCCCCTCCTGAGTTTTTTGGCCAGAAAGAGCAAAGTCTGAAATTCAGAGGCTTATCAAACACTGTGGGTGGCACCAAGGACTGCAACTTAAATCCCCACCACCCAGACAGGTTGAGAAAGGGAGCAGCTGACTGTAACCTTTTGAACTTTCTGAGAAAGTCGAGTATTGCCTCACAGCCTAATGTTTCTGTTTGTCCCCTTGGTAGCTGTTTATATTCTTCTCTATGGAAAAAGCAAGATATTTGAATCTTGAGGACTTTTTATATGTGCTTCTGAGTTGCCCCAGTGCACAAATAAACTGTGTAGGTGCTTTGTGATCAGGGTAATCTCACATGATCAGTCATACATTGTTCTCTTGTCAACAGCAACCATCTAGGACCAGCCTTGTGTCCTGGCCTGAATCCAGAATAAACAAGCACCCTGATGGAAATGCTCCGTAAACACCCAGAATCTGGAGACATTCTTAACTTGCAGGATGCCTTTTTTTTTTTTTCTTTTTTCTGGGAAGAAAAAAACCTATTATATTGACATAAAGCCATTTTATTGGATGAAAGATTTAGATGTGGAAAATTTCAGGCAAATTAATTTGTGAAGAAAGTTTGGGAGTTGTGTGCAGGTGTTTAAAAAACATTTTAAAACCCCAAACATTCTTTTCTATATACTGGTTAGGACACACTTAGGGCCAAATCTCTGGTGGCATAAATGAGAAAACACACTGAAGCTACTGAGGCTGCTATTCATTTGCATCCGTGGATATTATGGTCCCCTCATATTGCTTAGAGGATTATAGAAATTTATGATTTTAGCATTATACCCCCTCCTTCCCAGTTGTTGGGAGGCATATAGCTCCTTGTCCCATACAGACAGGTCATGACATTCCTCTTCAGTCACGTTTGTGACTGTCTGGTAAAGATAAAACTGTTTATCTGGCAGTCGTGCTTCAACAACCTCCTTTTCCATATGAAGTTGTCTATAACCAAATTCCAGATTCAATTAAGAAAATAAAATGGGTCCCAGGCAAGACTGAAACCTTACCTACTTGGGGACCCATAACATTAATATGATTGTGGAACCTCTACCTTGCAAGTAAGGGGCTGATACAATTCTAAACCAGTTTGTTGGTTGCTTGGGTTTTTTTACTGACCTGCAGGCTCCTTGTGGAGATGCTGATCTGCATATTCGGTATGCTGCTACTGCTTTGGGTCCCCCAGCCAGTGTATCCAGGGCCAGCTCAAGACGTCTGCAGGGCACTCATGTTAAATTGAAGAGCAATACCCAGCACAGAGTGACACTGATATGCATAATATAATCTGCACCTAAAGGTGCAGGTCAATGGTCCCCTGGAAAATAATGGAATAGATTATTAAAAAGTGTATAAACATGAGGGCAAGCAGGAGCTGTAGAAAGACTTGTGTCCTTCAGTGCTGACTACTGAAGATTGGTGCTAATATCACAGGAATGAATATTTGGCCCTTAAATTTTTTGCTATAATAGTGCACAAGGCATTTCTTACAATCATTCTGCTTCTACCAATGCTTCGGTCTAGAGAGCGCCAGCATTTAACAGCACAGGTTCGTATCTGACAAAGGGATCTCCAACTACTCCGCAGTATTATCCCATTTACGGAAACTGCTGCTTCTCCATAAAATCAGCAGTGAGAATACTTCCTCTGAGAAAAACATTTCCATCCTCAAACTGCCCAAGGGAAGAATTAGAAAGAAATGTATATACATCACAACAGGATATACTCCAGTGTGTTATTGCTATTTCAGTATGCAGGCCTTTATCTCCGTTCCTGCCTTGCCACTCGTCACTGTTCATTATCCTTCCCCTTGCAATGAAGCTCCAAGGCATTTCCACACTCTCTCTGCAGTTGAGAAAGAAGAGAGGCTGGCAAAAAATTAGATTAGTGTGTAGAAGGGGGAATTCTCCTACTTGGGGTTATGCCCTTAGCAAGCTGTGTTGCAACACCTGTATGTTATTATGCTGCGAAGTCTCTCATTCTGCTGCTCTTCTACCCCTAAGAAAACCTCTCAGCAGCCCTGCAAATTTACCCTATTTATATACTTGATTCTATTAAAACTATAAAAAGTAATGGTTGAAATGTTTGCATTCAGACATTTAACTTTGCACAAAACCACTAGTAAACAGCTGTGTTCTGGGGAGGAGAGAATTGCTTTGAGAGAAGGAAATGTGACACCCACGAAGGGGCCAGGAGAGTGTCAGGAGAGTAGCAGAAACATCCGAGGGGTGAGAGGAGGAAGAAACAAGATCATTGATGCAGTCCTTCCTCTGTTTCTTCTTTCTGAACTCTGTCTGTAGAAGAAAAAGGCAGCAACCGGGACAGTTATGATTGTGTCAGGTCCTGGCCTGAGAAACTAGTGTGGCTTGGGGCGGTTTCTTGTCACACGAGTCGCGGGAATTTGTGAGCAGCGTGAGTGCGAGCCTCCTTGTGTGCTCCCCTTTCCTTGGCCCATGTAAATCTGTACCTGCATCAGGCACAGCTACAAAGGCATCAGTATTTCTCAGAGGAAGGGTGGAAAGATGGGAGTATAAGATTGCCTGATTTTAGACGACTGGGGTACTGCCAACATTTGCTCTTTGCAGAAAATTTAAAATGTTGTTTTTCAGCCTGGAGTTTGGGGGCGGAGAGGCGAACTGCTGTAAAAAGTCTCAGGCTGAGTTTCCCTTGCTGTTTGTAATAAGGGCTGGCAAGCCTGGTGTGCACAGTGGTCTGGCAGGGATCTGCGTGGTACCAGGTGTCAGCCTGGAGGCTGATAGCACATCAGTACAGCAACCCATGAGACCGGAACAGGCAACGTAAGTCATCCCACGATCCCACACAGACATTCAGTGGCAAGGAGATATTTGGCACGAGTCGTATGCATGCAAAATGCAATAACAATCTGCAGTGTAATATAGTAGCACTGATTGTCCAACTCTTTTTTTAGGCTGGACTGTCTTTGTTGTACATGCAAAAGCAGGACTGGAGGTCACTGCTTTACGCACAGGTTTGGCAGGGCCTGAAATGCTGTGTGCACCTGAAAGGTTTGTATAAATTGGAGGTAAACCAGAGAAAAAAAGGAGAGAATTCACAAGTGAGGAAGTTAGAAGGAATGATACATAAAAGGGCAAGAGAAGAAGCCAGTAGGCACGACCATTATCTGGGTAAACAGGGTAGGAGGAGTGAATTCAGTGGGTTTGAATCAGATCTTGACAGCAAGTAAGAATAGCACATTAGGAGGATGGTTCTATCAAAAAGTGAAAGGCTAGACACAGGAAGGCAAAAGAGTAGTCTGTATCGTCTGCCGGTTTATCAAGGACAAAAATTAAAGCATCCAAACCCAAAGTTAAGCCAAGTCCAGACTTGTCTCCTGCATCTCTGGGACTCCATGGGGAAACACTCTTTGCCTGAGTCACTGAGGGTGAAATCAGCACGACCGGTGGGGAGATGTTTTTTGTGAACAGTGCCCTTGAGAGAACAGGAGTATCAGGGGTGACCAGTCTCAGTTCCTGATCTTATGCTGCTGGCAAGCAGTAGAAGCAGGACACCCCTGCCACTTCTCATGATTGGCAGCAGGGCTATGCTAGCCCAGTGGCTCTGGCAAGGTCCTGTACCTGGCTTGGGGCAATCACCAGTATCAATATAGGCTGGGGGATGAAGGGATTGAGAACAGCCCTGACGAGGATTTGGGCATACTGGTGGATGAAAAACTGGACATGAGCTGGCAATGTGTGCTCACAGCCCAGAAGGCCAACTGTGCTGCATCAAAAGCAGTGTGGCCAGCAGGTTGAGGGAGGTGATTCTGCCCCTCTACTGTGCTCTCGTGAGACCACACCTGGAGTGCTGTGTCCAGATCTGGGGCCCGCAACATAAGAAGGACATGGACCTGTTGGAGTAGGTCCAGAGGAGGGCCATAAAAATGACTGGAGTGCCACAAAAATGATCAGAAGGCTGCAGCCCCACCTCTATGAGTAAAGGCCGAGAGTTTTGTGGTTGTTCAGCCTGGATAAGAGAAGGCTCTGGGTTGACTTATAGAGGTCCTCCAGTACTAAAAATGGGTCTGCAGGAAAGATGTGCAGGGAGTCTTTATCAGGGCATGAAGTGATAGGAAGAGGTGTAATGGTTTTAAACTGAAAGAGGGTAGATTAGATTAGATATTAGGAAGCGATTCTTTGCTGTGAGGGTGGGTGACACACTGGCACATGTTGCCCAGAGAAGTTGTGGATGCCCCATTCCTGGAATTGTCCAAGGCCAGATTGGATGGGGCTTTGAGCAACCAGGTCAAGTTGAAGTTGTCCCTGCCCATGGCAGGGGGGTTGGAACAAGATGATCTTTAAGGTCCCTTTCAACTCTAACCATTCTACGGTTCTAATCCTAGCAGTAAGGGAAGCAAAGCCAGCAGGACTGCTCAGACCAGCCTGGCTGCCCCTTACAAGCCACTGGCATCTGGTATCTGTGAAGATCTCCCAGATGTGTGTCACCTTGCACCCCAAGCTCTCTGAGCAATGCCCTAAAAGTCTTTAGGTTCTAACTACTCAAAGGTTTTGGCATGTGGCTTGTAGGATGAAAATGTGTGTCCACCCTGCACAGGGTGGTCTTTTAGTTCTCTCACAGCTCCATTTCCTCCAGAGTTGAAAATGGTGACGAATCCAGTAACAAGTCAAGGGTGAGTGACGTAGTG
The DNA here is from genome assembly GCA_013398295.1 of Chionis minor. Classification (NCBI taxonomy): domain Eukaryota; kingdom Metazoa; phylum Chordata; class Aves; order Charadriiformes; family Chionidae; genus Chionis; species Chionis minor. The sequence goes on along the minus strand of VZSF01005486.1, from coordinate 59,032 downwards.
AAATTAAAATAGTATGTTTGCCTCAAGCCTTGTCTCTTTTTTATACGATCATTCATGCCAAAGGGCTATTAGTTGCCAGACGTACCCTAGACTCTGCTGTATGCTTATTTATAGTGACATAACATCAAGACAGCAGTGAACTGAGTGGAAAGGAAAATTAAAGTACTCTTTGAAAAATACGAAAAATGACAAGTCAACTTCATTAATGCAGTGATGTTGATAATTGACAAGCATGCACACACAAACAGATTTAGAAGTGGCACTTTTATTTCCATCAGACGGTTTTTGTCTTTTGCTTGAGGACTTCATCCCAGCAAACTTCCTAAGTATTTTCCAGAACTTGGGCATAATCTCCAAAATAGATATTAATATTACATAATTGTGGTTCCATTCATTAAAGCCCTGATCGCAAAACCTGATCCCTCAGCAAAATTTAGCATAGAAATAATGGTCCAAGATATGGCTCCTCCTGAAAACAGGGAGGCAAAGTCCATATTCTTACTTCTCAGGGGTTCTAATGGCGTGGTGGAGTGCAGCTACTAGTTTGCCCTCATCTATTCCAGCTTTCCAAATCTCCCATGCAGACCAGCCTAATTCCGCCAACCGGTCTTCTGGGTCCCCCCCTGCCCATCCTTGAGAAGTGTTATCATCCTGCCATGAGTCACAATAGCTCATACAGACACAGGAGATGAAAGAGGGTTCCTGGAGACAAAGACAGCAAAGATCAAGACTTCAAGCTATGCTTTCTTTTTGCCAGTCTTCCTGTTTGGCTTGCTTTTGTGTTGACTAACCAATACAACCGTAGCGCATCATCTTTAACATTACCCAGTCTCAGAGCCCTTCCACCTTTGAGCATAACCCTGTCATCCACCAGAATGATACTGCTGTCAACCTGTGTGTGCATGTACATCTCTTCAGGGTGTGAGAATGGAGTATTAGTTATTTTTTATATCAGCTGGGGGACTAACACAGAGCATATTGCCTTCCTGGTGAGACTCAGTATCATCTGCCCTGTGCAGAGACCCCGCAGGCTACACTGCATCGTCCTGAAAGAGGAGCTTTATGAGCATGATGGCAAAGCAAGTGCTGGGTTGTTGAGAGCTGGACCACACTGTGTCACCAAATGAATACACAGTCACATCCTTCATCCTTCCCTGTCTCCAATGAGGGCATCGTAGGAAGGTATAGAACCTCCCCAAGGGGCAGATGGAGAGAAATCTGCCCCCTGAGAGTTCTCTAATCCTAAAAGAGGCTGGTCTGAGACATAAGTTGCTGCAATCTTTCTGAAAATAATTTTCTATTGAAATATTTAACTTTCTTGCTAGTGTTTAAAGATCCACCTTTTATTTGAATCTTGCTAAGTGTAAAACATTTGTGTTGGAAAACTGTTCCTCTCCTAAAGGCAAGCATCCAATATGCATGGCTGCAGCAAGAGACCCAAGAATGTGTCTTGAAAACAGAATCTCCTGGGATCTGACAACCCATTAAGCTCTCTGCTGCCCAGTGGGGACTTTTACACTCCACTGTATGCAATTAACATTAACCTAATTCAGCACTGTTTTGTAGAACTTAATTAACTTTAGCAAAATATGTTGTGAGACCTAAAGATTTTTATGTTCAGTTCAATATGAATTTGCTCATGTATTGATCTGAAGACTGTTGGGGATTCATCTACTTTAGTATTTAAGGACTAGTCTATGTTCATTAGCAAAAAAATATGGTTGTCTTATTTATTTCTGTCCTTTTGCAGAGAAGGATGACAAAATGAACCAGCCCAACAACTCCACCCTTGAGATGTTTTCTTAGCTGTTGCTTGTGCAGACTCAGGGAGAGCAGAGAGAGGGAGGAGGAGTAAGATAAGCGGGGGGAAGGCTGTGGAGAGAAAGTACATTTACCTCTAATTTGTAGGACCTACAGAACTGATGTAAAAGGAAAATTTTCCAAATTTCAAATATAAAGCCAAATTAATTTCTGATGCTGCTCCATCAGCCTCTATGGAGTGTTGCCAGAAAGGGCTTTGGCCTAGTGTTATATACCAGGGAACTGGGGAGCTTGTTCTTCCACAGAGAAATATGTGAAAAGATCCCAACTTTGCACTGTTAAGCCTTATTACTTGGCAGCGGTAAATCCAGTTGTCATAAGGGATAAAAGGCAAAATGCTGCATGGGCAAATACCCTCCACCGTGTGTGTGTGCACACCCATGGCTGTCCCTCTGCGCCCCGAGCACCCGGGCTCCCTCCCCGGGGCACAGATGCAGGCACACAAGCTGAGACGATGCGGCGGTGCCTGGGAGCATCCCTCCCTGCGTGGGCAAGTGGGATAGCGTGCCACCAGGAGCAACCCTGACCCGTACCGCTGCCTTGGCAAGCTGGGTGAACAGAAGCATACCCTGAACATGGCCGGGGAGAATGGGGAGAAAGGCTCCTAGCTGGCAGTGCCTCGCAGCACATGGAGGAGCTGTGGACCCTTGAGCAGGAGCCAGCGCTTCTCATCACCCTTTGCCTCCTGTCCTCCAGCAGCAGCCACATCCTCTGGCCTTATTAGTGTGCTCTGGCTCCCCAGCTGGCTTGCTGAAAGGTCACCGCAGATGCCAGCAAGGACATTCCCTCCATCTGTGCCTCTCCGAGCGTGCGGGCGATGCGTTGTGAGCTGAAGACTGAGGAATGTGTTCAGCGATAACCTTTGCTGCAGACAGATACTCGGTTTGTCATTGAGCTGTACGTGCTCTGTTAAAAGCCTTGCCTTTAAAGCGGTGTACTAAGAAGCAGCAACAAACCACAGAACTGGACAAGTGGCAGACATGCAGGAAAAAATGGCACTGTGTCTTGTCAAAAAGTTGCAAAATTCAAAAAGCTTTGACTAGTACTACTGACAGAAAAAATTCCAAATTCTTACTGCAATTATGAAGACAGCTCCATGGAGTTAATTAGAGAACTAGATTTCTGCTTTACAGTGTTTGGAGTGAATTAAAAAAAACCCCAAACCTGTACAAAGAAATCACAGCTGTTTAGGACTTTCTTGACTTTAAAGTGTAGAGGCATCCCCTCCCTGTTGGATTTCATAGGACTTTCCTGAAAGATTGCTAAGAAAATAGTTGCAAGTAAATTCAAAATTGTTGCATTGCCCACATGTCTGCCTCAGGCCCTGCAGTTTGCTTCACTTGTTCATGCTTTTGAATAAAGATTGCTGATTGCAAAAAGTGCTGCTATTAACCACATTTCTCCCTGGTGCAATGACTTCTACATTAAGAAGTGATCCATTGGCATATTACCTGAACAAATATACATAAGCTTTATCTGAAAACTTTCAGAGTCTTTTTTTATGAAGTTTTCATTAAACTAGATAACAACAAAAGAAGCCATCACCAGTGCAATAAGCAAGCTCTTCATCTAGTGCCAACAGAATTATTGCCAGGTCTTTTTATTGAAAAAAGAATGAGATTCTTTGTGGAAATCCAAACAAGGTTGCTTCTTAGATGTAGGCTGGCAAGTGGCAAATTAGAGTTCAAACCAAACCCCATTTGTGTAACAACACAGCTCAGCAGGATTCTGCCTCTTCTTTTGCCTCCCATTTCAACTTTGTTATAATTCTCTCTTAGATACTCCAATTTAGATTCAATATGAGTAGGGCTTTTCCAAATGATCTAGGATAAACAGAACAGTAAAAGTTCTTTTCTTGTATTGCCAGAACATTCATGTACCATTTCTATTATAAAATGCCATCTTTGTGTTTTAGGGCTGTACTCTAATATTCATGAAGAGTTTTAATAAAAATTTCCCAAAAATTGTCTGAGTTCAGTTTCTTAGGTAGTGTGGACAATATCCAGCTAGTTTGTGACAAGGTCCAGCAGATTCAGCTGCCAGAATTCAGTAAAACAACATTGTTGGAGAATAAACATAGTGTGTCTAAACTTCCAAATATATATATTTTATATTACAAACAGGATGATCCAAATACATAAAAGTAATTAATGCATAATAATATGCCAAAGCTTGCACACGAAGCTGTTTCACCTTCCATAAATGTGAATGGCATACATTGACCTGGATGTAGGCATTAAGACTGAGATACAAAGTATTTTCAGATAGACAGCGTCTGGAAAACTAGAAAAGAAGGATTCACCTCACAGGTAATTAAAATGCTGTGGGAATAGTGATGTGAGTCCTGATCCTGCCTCAAAACCAAAACTCATACTGGCTTGCAAATGGGATGGGGTCTGCACTGACCTTGTTTTCAGACCCTTCCTCACTCTGGATTATTACAGGAGTTGGGAGACCCTTAGCACTAGAGACCAAAGATTTTCTTTGTAGATGGAGGAAATGCAAAGCAATGCAAAACCAGGTGAAAAATCTAACCAGATGAATGTTGCAAAGATTAGTGGATATTATCAAAGATTAGTAGCTGTTTTCCTGTGCAACGCAGGTTTGCAGTCCAGCTATCAGGGTTATTTTGAAACCAGCAATTTCTTTCTGGCAAATACTGTTTCTTGCTGGTTTAATTAGTACTCTTAAGATGCAAGGAGCATTGGAGGGTTATTTTAGCTTTACAGATGCATAAAAAGAGAACATCATCAACTAGAGCTGCCACCATAAATACTTTGGAGCCAGGATGATTCCCTTCAACTGTTTGTCAATGAATGGCATTATTCAATATGTGTAATCTTTCAGAGATTAAGAATCATTAGCTAATAAGCTATGCCTTAGTGCATCTGTAACATCTGCAGTTTCCTGGTCACAGAAATGCATTTGTCACAGCGAGCACAGAGAGGAAACAGGCAACCATTCCCCAGCTGAAAACCTTATGAAAGCAGGGACCTCATAGAGGAGGCCGGGGGGAGGGCGCCAGCTCTGCACACTGCTTGTTCCCTTGCACAGAAGAAGCAGACCTGATTTAAAAATAAAAAATCTGCAGAGACCCGGGACTTCAAAAGAAGCTCTCCCACCCCACCCCAGCCCCCAAACCAACAACCCCAAATACTTGTGGATTTTCAAAGGAGCATGCTCACAAGAAACCACCTCGAAAGCAGAGAGGGCTGCCAGGCTCTTCGCTGCTCTCAGCATCCTCGTGAGTAACTCTCCCCACAATTATCAGTGGAGTCTATTTCACCACAACGGATTTAATTGTGCATTGACGCTGAGAGGGAGTGAGATGACAGGCAGCCTCGAGGAAGAGATTTATCCCCTCCCGTAGGGCATTTTGATAAGGGATGTTGATTCTGCTTGGTCTCACAATGGCTTTTTTATTTGTTTGCTTAATACTGGGCTGTTTCAGAAACATGCACAGCTGAGCTGACAGGAGATGCAAACAGAGCGTGCTCGTTTGGGAATTACGGGGGTGGTGGTACACAGGAAAATAGCCTCTGTCTTCTTCACAGGAAAGTCAGCTGATAAACTGATCTTAAGACAACGTATCTTCCTTCCTGTAAAATGCAATAACAGGCAAATCTTGTGACCTCGATGGCCTTCTGCTGCGTTTATTCCTAACCCGGGAGGGAAAGGGGGAAGCTTTCCTTGGCAGACGTAGCACACAGCTCCTATGTGAATCATGCGTCTGTGCTTAAAGTGAGAGCCAACAATACCAGCATAGTGGGCCACATATCTTCCAAAGCAAGCGAGTTCACAAAGAAGTCCCCTGCATGCGGAGATAAGCTGCAGCAGCCCTTTCATTAAACATCCGCTGTGTACTTCCCGTCGGAGCCGTGGGCTTGGCCCAGGGGACCGCCGACTGACGAGAGCCAGCAGCCACTCTCATGGCTTCTCGTTTTGCTATTTAGGCCAGATTTTCCTCACAGCACTCAGCAGAGGGCAAAGAGAAACACACCATTTCTGTCACCCTATTAAATAGACACAGCTTTTGCAGCCCTGCATCATGGTGCAGCCTTTCTCATCCCTGCCTTGGCTCTGTGCAACAGAGTAAACACCATAAAGAGCATAAAAAGGAGTTTTCCTGAATTTTCCCTGAACTTCCCTAGCAACAGAAAGCCTTAACGGAGTGAGGCTTTTTCCCCTCGAGAAAACATTCCTCCCGCCCTCCTTCCTTCTCAAATAAAGTTGGCAAAAAATCAGAGCCTTGTGCTTGAGGGCCATGCTCAGGGGTCCTCCAGGAAACTGCGTTCAAAGGAGTTAATGCAATAGCTCACTTGCCTGCTTTGAATCATACTGTGAGTGTGCTCGCTTTTCCTCCCCTTGAATTAACTTTGCTTTGTAGTACCCAGATTGTTACAGCTCACTCCCAACATGCAGGTTTACCGCAGTAAGCAGGCATCAGGCCAGGCTTTCTCCTGCCTTGCACCGCAGATGGCCCTTTAGATATGTGTTGTGTGAGTTTAAAACCCTACCATCTCAGATTTATTGGTATCGTACAGCCCATTGCTTCTAAAAACCACATACCCTCCTCTGAAAGGTCCAAGAGTGCTTCCACTTAATCCTCTCAGCATTTACAGCTGTTAAAGTTTGTGCTGGTACAGAACCAAAAGCCTAGGGCAGTAACTAATTTTATGAGGTGATATATGTGAGTCCTGACTCAGGACCTTGCGAGCCAAAATCAACTGGAGGAGACAAACAAGTCAGGATGGGGCACAGGCAGGATGGATACACTCAAAATAGCGTGCATACATGTCTTAGGTCTGTATATAATAGTCCTTATTGTTATGATGGGGAAAATGAGGTTTAAATTAAAGTGGCTGAGTTATTTTCCAAGAGAGGCACTGTGCCTCAGGTGCCAGTATTGCTGTGCAGTGATTGAAAATGGGATCAGAATTCAGAAGAGCAGGTCAGTGAGGTCTGTAATAGCACCACAGGTCAGGGATTCCCAAACAACAGTGTTTAAAACCCAGCAAGACTGTCCATGGCTTGGCACAGAGCTGAGATCTACTGCTGCCAGTAATGGTGCTGGCTGCCAGTGCTAGTGGAGGCATTTGGCAACAGGGGCTTGTGGACCTCAGGCTGAGTTGTGTTCCTTTTAAGCAGATTTGTATTAAATGGGAAGGCCGACATTTTCGATCATTACTAATGACACCTCCTTCTCGGGTGTCCTCTTTGAGGATGATCTGCTGGGGAGGAAAGCGGGCACACAAGCTGCTTGCCAGCAAGCTGATTCCCACCGCTTTCCTTTCCTGGCTCCCTGGGCTGAGACATGGCACCCTATTACCCTGTGTTTGGTGCCTGTGTAGCATCGCCCAAGTCAGACACATTAAAGAGCAAAATTCCAAATGTAATTTGGAGATCCTCCTACTTTTCCACCTGAAGTACCAACTGCAGTCAGCATTTTGTGCTCAGCCAGCGGTCAGTGGCCCAGCTGCAAATGCTGTTCACAGTTTGGAAACTACCCTAGATCTAGGATATAACTGTAAATGGAGAAATAAACATGTTGCAAATTCAGCAAAGACTTTTGGCTATTGGGCAGCATGCATTGCAGCAGTGGAAGTTCAGGTTCAAAATTCTGTCTTTTGTAACAGGCTTAGTTAATGGAAAAAGAATTAAAAATCCCATGCCGGATGTCTGCCCATTAAGGAAGTTTTGCCACTTTCCTCTCTCTCTTTTTGTCCATCTGGAAGGATGAAAGATTCACATGTAGCCTCCCTAGGGCATTTGTCAGGAGGAGGAAGCTATTCTGTCCCTCTTCCATGGTGCAGTTTAACTCATAAAAACACAGCACCAGCAAGTCTCACCCCGGTACGTCTCTGTTCAGCTCAAGGGTTATTTTGGCAGAATTCAACGCGGATCTCTTGTGTGGAGTGGGAAAGTCACCTGGTTTATCTGGTGTGGGTCTAATGCATGGCAGGGAACAACTGACCTGTAAAGATGACTGCAGGGCTGTGCCTGATCCTGTGCTCTGGCTTCTCAGGTTTGCTGGAGCATGACCGAAATGAATGCTTTACTGCTGCAGAAAAACATGCTACAAAAAACCACCCAGGCTTTTCTCTAAAATTCAATTCACCTGGCACATATTCACTTGGCTCCAAAATCATGCACATTTTTTCATCTTTGAACATACAGTGAATTTCTTCTAAGATCACAGTTCTTTACAGGGTGAGGTGGAGGGTAAGCAAGTGATGACTTATAAAGCTTTTGCTGAATGTATGTCTAGTTTGAAACAATGCTATTATACACAAGGTAAAGATGCCTAAGAAAAGCAAGAAAAGACTTTTCATTAATACAAAAAAAGAAAAAAGGGGGGGAAGAGAGGAAGTCTTTTCCCCACCTTCTTATTACAGCATAGTTGGGAAGGTTGAACCCTGAATCTTTAACCCTCATAAAATTTCCATGAGAAAGAAATGAATTAATTTAAGACAATTCAATCTTCCTACTTGTTTCCTCAGCTGTAACAAAATTACTAACATGCCTCAAGGACCTGCCTTAGGTTAGGTTCCCCCAGATCAGATGTTTCCTGCTTGAGAGCCAAAAGAGAATCAGAAATCAGTCAGTTTTCAGGGTTCCTATTTCAATTTCTTTTCCCATGTTCTGGCCATAGAATGGTGAGCATACACATGTTGTTTGAGGAAAAGCATAAATGTGTTGGTGGGCGATATTTGTAAGACTTGTCATTTATTAGGGCAGTGTGCCCCTGCATGGGTAGAAAACACCTCCAACCTCAGTTGGTGGCTCCTGCTTACTCGCCTGGATCAGGTCCAGGGGAATGGTGTGTGAAGTAATACATGAGATACCATGAAAGGGGATGCTTTTTCACAGTACACAGATTTCATGAGCTGTTCTTTAGCTGGACCAGCCTGGCTTTTAGGACAAAAACTCAGTTTATGCAGTGCTATGTGATAATATAATGCGGGCTAGCCACAAGCTCTGCACAGGGGGTGGGGTGAGCTGGGCTCTGCTGCAGGCTGCACTGGCGTAGGGGAACACGTGTCATGTCAGTGCATCTGATATCCTCAGCTGTGTAAGGTATGACAGCACTTCCTCTTCCTGAGTCTTTATTCAGTATGTATTTGCTCTGCGAGAGGGACTGCCTTTTGCTGCACATTCTCTGGGACCTGGCTCTAAGTGCCTGCCTCAGCTGCACTGCCTCGAGAAGGTACTTTAATACCAACACTTGGGTGTGAGCAGAAGGTCTCCCACCTCAGAGAGAGGGGTGTGCAGGTGTAGGTTCTTCCTTTTGACCTCCCCTGAAAGGGAATGAATTGCTGTTGGAGCAATTATATCATGTCCTCCTGCTTCTCCTCCTAACATGTACCCTCGCTCTTGACTGCGGATCATTAGACACATCAGACATCCTGTACAGTCCCTGTACCGTGACACTCGTGAGGTCTCTCATCAAGCTAACAAGCAAATTACCCGTGACAGTCCTGGCCAAACTCCTGATAAAGGTTCTGAAACACAATGACACCCTCACTCTTTCTTTCTCCCTTGTAAAATCAATCAGACTTACACTTTAAATAGGCAAGAGGCCTAAAAGAGAAATTTTCCCAGACTGTCAGGGTCCTGGGAAGGGGAGCTGAGGAGGGTCTTTCTGCTGGTCATTTATTGTTGGAAGAAAGTCGGTTACATGGGATTTATAAATCTTAAAATGCAGAGCAATATTTGTAAATAGTCTGTAACTGACAGGCAGTCTCTTTACCCTCCTGGCTGTATTTAACATCCTACATTCTGTAATCAGACCCTTCTGATTTTGCTAAGGTGACAAGTCATTGCTAGAATGTGTTAAACTCAGTTACAGGAGTACATGAGGTGACTGATGTAATTGAGCATGATGGTTTGGCCTGGGAAATTTAAAAAAAAAACAACACACAGTTTGCTAAAACCATGGCTAACAGGGACACAGATTAAAAAGCAGCTAGTAACCCTGTAAAGACAGTTGCATTAGAACCTCTCCAATTTGCACAGCATTAGCTGGCATGCTGTATAAATTGCACATTATGCCTCCCTCTCCCCCTAGTCCTGAGAGGTTCCCCCAGTTCCTCACTCAGCATTGCACAGGGCTTCCTCATTAAAGTTACACGTACGTCAAGTGCTTTACCAAATTAATACCATTTTACCATTAATACCATTTGCGCAGATAAGTGAACAAAGTGTGTTCTGTTATTCAGTGCCTTTTACAGCATTTTCTCATTTATATCTAACTTCGAAAAAAATTGTAATTTGCCAGGGGTTTCCCACTCATTGGTGCAAATTAAATGAGGCTTAGCTATAGAGGTTCATTGATTTTAAGTCAGAACTGCCAACACAAGACATTTGAATATATTGAGCCAGGTCCCCATTTTGTGTGAGTGACTGAAACATAACCTTTCCCCCTCCCGGCTTCTTTTTATGTGCCTTTTGGATTCTGAAACTTCAGCCAGCACTTGGGTCACATTTTCAAGCCTCTCTTCACAACAATGTGATGCTCTTGCAGAAAAGACAAATGTCACTCTGAGATGTATTAGCAGGAATGCTGGGTATAAGACAAGAGAGGTAATTATTCTGCTCTACTTGGCACTGGTGCAGCCTCAGCTGAAGTACTGTGTTCAGTTTTGGGTGCTGCGTTTTAAGATAACTGCAACAAGATGATAAGAGGTTTAGAAAACATGAACTTCTGAGAAAGGTTAAGAGAACTGGGATTGTTTAGTCTAGGAAGCAGAGACAGAAGGAAGATGATAACACTTTGCAAATACATAAAAATTATTTTTAAAAAGGCAGAAATCAGTTTTTCTTTTCTCCACAAAGGATAGGACATGAAGTAATTGACTAATTCACCACTTAAATTTAGATTAAATCTTAGGGAAAACTAGTCTGGTTACAAATACAGTGTAGCATTGTAACGGACTTTTCAGAAACATGGCGAACTCCTTTACAGGAGACTTTTAAGAACAGATCAGGCAAACATCTGGCATATATCAGGCAAACTGTATGCAGTCCTGCTCCCCTGCCAATGTTTCTTCCAGTTCCCCATTTCTAAACTTTGGTTGTTCTAAGACTGTAGGCAAGAAACAAACATTTAAGAAGAAAAAAAATTAAGTAAGTTGAGACTGCAACATGGCTGTTTACCTCTGGGCCTTAGCTTTGCATGTAAACCCTTCATTAATGTGAGAATCGGGGTAAAATCCCTCAAGTCCACAATACTCTGCATGGCACATTGTCACCCTTTACTTGGACCTCATACATAGCACAGGCTATTAACATCCCTCCTTGGGTGTCTCATTGAGCCCCATAATTTCTGATTTATTAAACACATGTATGAGAAAGAGGTCCAGCCTGTTTCTAAAAAGCCCTTGTTTCTTTCTATAGGAAAAAAGATACCACTACATTGCTTTCTGTGCTGCTCCAAAGGCTGAGTTCATTGTCAGAAATCCACATTATATTCCTATATATCCATCTTTATCTGGCCTCTACTCCACTTCATTAAGGTTCCTTCTGCCAGCAGATGTTATTTGTATTTAGAGACTTAGAGAAGGTCAGGTTACGACATGGCCTGCTCATCAATAAGCTGAACAAAACTCATGCAACTCTTTTGTCATGGCAAGACTGTCCATTTCTCTGAAGGCTCTTGGAGTTCATACCTGACCACCAGGTCAGGTTGTGCTTGATAAACATATGTGCATAAAGCTATGACCACAAAAATACAACGGGCAAAATAGGCTGGTGTGTGACATGTTATTTTACAGGCTCTTAACACCTGTGTGTGCCATAACCACAAAATGGAATGCAAAAGAAAAATACCCAGTGTAAGTAGTGTAATGTTGCCTACCACATAAATGGTCTCTTGCTTTCTCTCTCTGTCTCACACATACACACACACATATCCATTCATTTTGGTTACAGACACCAGTGTGAATTAGTGTTTTCCCCTAGTATTATATATTGGAACCAAACTGAACACAAATATGAGCCTCTGTTTATACCCATAATCAAGTAGTCCAATTTCCAGACTTGTTGACTATTTACTCCTATGAAAGGAGCAAGAACTGTGGGTGCTTGAGATTGCTGGAAATCAGACTACTCAATTAAATTTCTCAGCACTGATTTGAAAGGTGAACTTTAAACTAAAACCATTGAAGCTCTGTATGTATTTCCTTTCAGGAAAATGTAACAGTGACAACCAGTCTGTTTTACTCAAAAGCTGTATTTCTTTTGTAGGTTCAGATATCTGAACTAAAAGCTTTCTTTCATGTCCTTGTCAACAAATCCTAGCCCAGAGAACCCGTTTAATAAGGATCACAAGGCACTTTAATGTCTTTGCTGATTAAGACCCTGGACAGAAGGTGAGGTTACTAACTAGGGCTAATGCTGGGTGCAATTTTCCGGCTGACAGTTGTCCACTGTCTAGGAAATGAAATGAGACTGCCACAGCATTTTAGACAGTCTAGAAAGATGCTATTAGACAATTGTGCCTTTCAGTATCCAGGATCAACCTTTGCCAGATTTGAACTAATAATCTATAGTCAGAGTTGGACAAATAATTTGTTTGGAATGGGTTTTGTGAGCATGTTTGTTTTTTTTAAATCTGGTCCCCAGTTTCTCAGCTGAATTGACTAGTTCTTGAACTGCAGACAATTTGCAAGCATGGTAAATGAAATAAGACTTTTTGTTGGATGTACTATTAATGCAGTAAATTTCTTCTTTTTGCTGGATAAATATAACTTTTAGAATCAGACCCTGCTGCTACAAACACACACAATTGTGTAGTCAAGATTTGGCTTTGCCCACATACTCTGTAGATGTAGCTTAAGTAGCCTTTGCTCTGGGGAACGCTTCCTAGAGTTGATATATTCGTTGTAGTATTTGCAGGAAGCAAGCACTAATGAGATGGAGTTGAAGGAAAGAGAATTCACTTCAGAAATGCAAGGAACACATCTGTGAGATGTTAAAACCAATGGGAGCCTTTCCATCTACAGCTACGTGTTATTTCCAAAACTTTTACAAAAGGCACTGAATCCTTTTGCTAAGCCTCCAGTCACTTCCACAAAACAAAGTTTTTAACTGTTGACTTCACCCTCAGTGCCAGCTCCAGGTACTGGGTATCAGTCATTAAGTGCTAGTTACACAGAAAATTTAGGCATGCCTCAAATTGTCAAGTCTACTTGTGCAAACTCAATATTTATATTAATTGAGGTGAGAAGTGATTCACAGTCAGGCAGCTGCTGTTTCCTTTGTTCAGATCTGATTGGCAACACTGGATTATGCTGTGCAGTAACTGTCAAGGCAAGACAGGACACGTATCAGCCCTTCAACTTTAAACTGTTTCGTGATATAAACCTGTTTCATGCCGGTATAGTGACTCTTAAAATTAAACAATAACATTAGATGAATGAAAAAACTTTTATTTTTTTGGAAAAAAAGGTTACTAATTTATTTAACAATACCAATAGAAGTATACCTCTCCTAGACCCACATTTCCCTAAAGTTTTGCTGCTTTGATTGGCTGAGATTGGCTCCATTTTTCTGTAGTATATCAACTGCAAATGCAATGTCCAAAAGACAAGGATCTTCAGGTGAAATCAATAACACACTAGGGTCCTCACTAGCCACATGCACCATATATTGAACGTGGAAACAATAAGTACCTATGTCTAAGGCTTGTCAGGTGTGAGTCACAAAGTAGAAAGACGAGTAATAATTTACGGCGTGTTCTTAGAAATTACTATAAAAGGATAAGGATGGCATGAGGAAAAGTTGAGCCTGAATCCTTTTCTCCATTTATGCTCATTTGAATGAGCCTGGAATCAATGGAATTCAGTCCAAAGGACATGGTGTGCCATGTCAGGTGGTAATTATGCCTCAGTGTTGTTCATGTTATTTATACCTTTAAAGGTGTATGCCAAGAAGCTTCAAGTTACAGTATACCTAGCAATCTCTTCATTCACAATAAAGCAGCTCAGAAGATGATCATTAACTTCCAAAGAGTTGCAGAATATCCGTTGCTTACCTGCTCTTTGAGGAATTATTAAAATACTGCATCCTTCATAAATGAAAGTGAACTCTCAAGTATATAGAATAGGATAGGATAGGATAGGGTAGGATAGGATAGGATAGGATAGGATAGGACAGGATAGGATAGGATAGGATAGGATAGGCAAACATGGGACTTCTAATGACAATAAGAAAAACAGCAAGAAGCCAGTGTTTTTCAGCTGCCAAGCTCTTTACTTCATTATTTGCTTTTCACTGAGTAGCCAGGCTGACATTATATCTAGGCTGGGACCTCCACAAGAGACTTCAGAGAACAGAAGAAGAGAGGCTTGCAATAAAAGACCTCATGCAAGGAATATAATTTGTCAGAGAAAGAAAAAATGCAAATTTAAATGTGCTGGTAATGACCTAGATATCTCACTCAATCCCAGGATAAGTGTCTGTCCACTCAGCAGGCTTAGTTTAAATTTTACTCTGTTGTTTCACATTACAGATGGCAGCAGGCTGATGCGGGGTGTTATTCTAGCTGAGCTGGTTAACTCATCTCCCGCCTAAAACTACAGTCTTCATGTTTCTCAAAGGTTTCTAGAATTTCTAGCTTCTGCTTTGCATAATTTGGTTTGTTGCACCTGATAAAGTTTTAAACCAAATTATTGAAAATTAAGTCAATTAAATATTGAAAATTAAGTCAAAAGGGGAAAGCTCTTAGGCTCATATAATGTGGCAACCAGTAAGAGACAACTTCAGTTGTTGGAAATAAATGAACCCAAAATGCAAGGGAAGCAAAGCTTGATTCATGGTTTCTCTCTAGGGCCAACCAAAAAACTCCCAGCAAACTCCTGGTCTCTTTAATTAGAGCTAGAAAAGTTCTAATTAATTTCCCTTACTCTGCAAGCACTGTTTAAAAACATTTACAAAATCAATGGCCACTGCTAGACGCATCCCCCCCCCCCCCAAGGCAAACAGGTAGATCACAAAATTGCACTATCCCCTGCTAGCACAGTTCATGGGCATGTTAGGGGTGGGGTTGGTCCAGCAGGGAGGGAAAAAACACTTGTTTGCTTTTGTTTCTAAGGGAACCTCCACTCGTGTGTGTCATCATGTAATCTTGCACAGGGGCTTTAAGAATTTGTGCCTCAAGGCTAAGGGATGAATATTGTTGTTTTTAGTTGCATATATGAGAGGGGTGATGTATTTAAGCATGTAATGGCCACTACACGCCATATTGCTGTGCTTTACTTCCCAGTTGTTGTGCTTTACTTCCTAGTACTCTCACAATCAGGTCAGTGCTCCCCAGGAGTCTTTTGTGATATTTTTCAGATGCAGTGTTAATAATGTTTGCTTCCTGATTTCCTTTTTTTTTTTTTCTCTTTTTTTTTCCCTCCCCAGACAAGAGAGAAAGAGGGATGCAGACTTTAAAAGAGAATTGCAAGCTCACCTGGAAACAGATTGGCTGGAGAGCGTTTGTACTCTGGTCAAGTCATGGTTGCAGGCTGTCTTGTGTTTTGAACAGAAAGACAGGCCTATACAGCAGAGAATCAGGGGAGCTTGATGCACCCACTAACTTGTAAAACAAGCCAAACACTCAAGCACCATGTGTTCCCAAAGCACACATCAGCTTCCATACTTGTAAGTCAAGCACTCTTCTAGCTTCTCTTATTTTGGGGTAATTAATCATTTCTGCATTTCGGAAATCTCAGTCCTTATCAAAGTAACATGTCCCATACGTTACTCTGATCGATCTCACGTAGCTGTCTCAGCTGCTTGGATGTTGTTGCCCAGCTTCACAGACTTGAGGTAAGACAAAACACTAGGGTCCTGTGAGCCAACCTACCCTTTTTTAAAACTTTTTATTCTGATAAGATGCCCATTGACTTCTAGTTCATATGTGCTGGGAACAAAGGCTGAATAAATGTGGAACAAGGACTGTGGGCACTGACTAGTACAAAGCTAAAAACCAAAGACTGATGGCCAATTACAAGCCGTTGAACGCATTTGTTGCACTCGAAAAGACCGCTTTCTATTTATATAAGTTTCTCTAACAAATTGCTTTAGCAGCTGGAGAAACCCACACAATTAATGTTGTGTTCTGCTGTTGCTGGTGCCATATCGCACAGCAAGCACAAGCTGTTGGAAGTGTTTATAAAGGGCTCTACTTCTCTAGCACAATGCGTTACGTCTAAATACTGTGGCTGGCTGATATCTGATAGGCACTGGCCCATGGGACGTGGTTTCCTGGCAAAAAGGCAGACCCTGGCCGCAGCCGTGAGTGGAGGTGGGCAGGGTGGGACAGGCTGGGTGTCTGGAGGAAAGCGGTGTGTGGCATCGCTCCCGCACTCCTGCCCAGGATGGGCTGCTTCTGCAAAAGTCCTGGGAGAAAGTAGTGCCCTGTGCCGGATGCCATGTTTCCAAGGAAGGCGCGAGCAGGCGCACGATGAACAAATGGCAGTCTGTAATAAATTGAAAGCTCTAACCACCCTTGGCGCTTCCTACTGCAGCCTCTCTGCTGGGCTTGGGAGAGCCATCTCTGCTCACACCAGGGCTGAACCTGGCCCAGCATTGCTGCACCAACCTCATGTAAAGCTTTTGCATTTCCACAAAGCTGTAAAAATAGTCCTACATGACTCAGAGGTGGTTCTATCTTCTGTTCTGTCTTCTGACTTCCAAACAAACCTTAACCTGTGCTGCTCTCTGGATAAGACAAAATAATGCCTTTTGTTCGGGAGAAAATTTTCAAGGAGGAAGGGAACTGTTGAAGGCAACAGTGGCGCTCATGTTACTTTTTGTCTCTGCTAATGTCAACTCTGTATTCTTTATAATCAGTCAGTGTGAAGGTCTCTGTGATACGTATCAGAGAGACAGCTTACTCCACACCGCTCTGTCCCACTGGCTTCCAAATCACTTTCCTAGTAATCGCATTTGAAAGGACGATCATTTTTGCCTTAGTCTAAAAGCCTTTCCATCATTAACCCATTTTTCCTCCTGTGCCCGAGGCGGTCTGAAATGAAAAGGTACTGGATGTTTCCTTTCATTTGTTTGTTTTGTGCTTTTTTTACAGCACCTTCCTCAGAAAGAGGGGGACATCTCGAAGACAGGGATGACCATCTCCACCCTCCCCTTCTCGAAACCCGCTCCTACCCTTGGCATCCTTCTTTTTAACGCAGGCCGATGTGCTGCAGCCCAGACTGCATTGTGTCAGATGTGCAAACGTTTTTAAATGAAAATGAGCAAATTTTTCCCCAGTGTGTGGAGAGGGAGTTGTATAACATTTTTTATTTATTTTTTTTTTTTAAAAGGGGGGAAAAGAGATGCAACTGGCAAGAAGGAAAAAATTGAACCCAAGGGCGAAAAGGAAGTGCTTGGAAGACAGGAGAAAATAGTGTTTTGTTCCTCTTGCATGAAGGGCTTTTAGGCACAATGCAACAGCAAACCAGCACTCAGGAGCAGGAAGGGACCAGTTGCATGCCATGCACCAGGACTTAGGCTAGCACAGAGTGCCACTAATCAGCAAGGAGGAAGGCAATGGGAGAAAACCAAGGGCACAACTAGAGAAAATTGGATTAATGGGAAGAGATAAAGGCAGCAAAGACAAGAAGCCACTGAGAGATGTGGATACAAGAATAAAATAAAATGTGAATAAATATATAAAAGAGAGAGGAAAAGAAATTCAGAGAAGAATTTTTTACTTTATGGATGTCACTTTAGATTTCTTCAATTTATATTACAAAGCAAAGTTTACACAGTGGGCTGCTTCTTTTAACTCTCAGGCTTGGAGAAGATAGGGCAAAATATGTGAGTGAAATTGTCTGTCTTGTCCATTAACAGACATAGACATCAGTCTTGGATCAAATCAAAACAGTATTCAACTCAAAATTTGGGCTGTTGGGCTTGGTTTGCTCCCAGCAAAAGGAATATGGCTGATACAGAAAATATTTCCTCCTGGAATGATTCCATGGAGAGACTAACTGCCAGGCACATACCAGGAGCAGTGGTAGTGCAAGGGTCGCAATACACATTCCCAGTGCAGTGCGAACAGTAGTTTCTGGGTAAGCGCAAGGCCTGAGTCATGCTGTGAGTGCTGTTTGAATAATCTGACCAACCAGCCTGAAAAAATGATACCTTTTTCTTCTGAAGAAGGCAGATTTCTCTCTAGTTTTAAAAAGCCAGGAGCACAAAAAGCAATTAATATGCTGTTGTAAGGATAAGCGTAAACATGCAGGTGTTTGAGTGAACTAGTAGGTTCTGTCTTGTAATCCTTGCTAATTGGAAGGCACAACATGTTTTTTGGAGTGCACTTAGAGGACCAAGTTCTGCAAAATATAGGCATTGCGTTGTGTACAGAATTGACCATCTTTGGACCAGACCATGGCCTAAATTCATTCCTGGTGATCAACCTGTAGACTTTACCAGGTCAGCAAGTAGAGGATCAACACTGCAGTGAGCTCCAACGATCAGCCACACAGGAGGGAAAGGCTGTGTGGGGTGTATATGTATTCCTATGGGAAGTCTGCAACCTTTGTCAATCCCTGTTTTGTAGTGGTGCTACGTATTTCCAAGATGAAAGCAACATCTGTTATTAATGAAAGCCTTAGGTTGTGACATTAGTCACAACAAAGTAAGAATGCTTGCACTGTTTTAGAAGATCACACATTCCCATGCACTTTAAATAAGTTACCTTTATTACTTTTTAAAATGTAAATATATAAAAATAATACTTTTGTGGGCATTTCCCTTTAAAGGAAAATCACCTTGACGTTGAAAGAAAATGCCAGAGATGTTACCATAACTATATTGATAATGATTCCTGATTTACATGTTCCTATACATGAAAATCTAAATGAAATTTACTGCTTTCCTGTCTTTTTTTTTACAGTGAAGTGAAATAAATATAAAAATTAGGTATTTTTAGACAATTTTCTGTTGACAGTATTCCCTGTAAACATTAACTCATTATTTATCTATCCCAAGGAATGGTATGCATTGGAAGACAATCGCCTTGGAGTGGAATGTGACCTTGGCTAGTCTATAACAGCGAAAAAATGCCATCCCTCTGACGTTATATTGTTTTGATGGAAGGGAAAATTAGCTAACTTATTTGGAAAAGTTGTAAAGAAATCTTCAACTTCTTAGAATGAGTTCAACTAACCTTTAGGCTCTCTCTTTGGGAATGCCATTAGTTTGTGCTTGCGCAGTGTCTTTTGCCTCAGAGCTTTTTACAGAGCATTAAGGAAACATTAATTAAGGTTACAGCATTTCAGGGAAGAGGTAAAAGTTATTAACCTCACTTTAAATATCAGACTCTGGACCCGGTTTGTCCCTTTGCAGCATCCGGCACTGTGGATGGACCCTGTGATCAGCTCCAGGCTCTGCCCGTGGTTTCAGATGCTGTGGGATGCATCAGGGAGGGCACACCTAGCACCGGGGTCACCCTCAGCTCCTTGCTCATCCCTTGCCCTGAAGCAGCCCTGCTCTCACTGCTCCCAGGAAGGTCTGCAACACAGTTAAGTTTGTCACACAGGCTGCATGCACAGAAAACAGCAACCCGTGTCCTTTGCCATGCCAGCAAATGAGGTCTGTGTCATTGTCCTGACATTCTGTACATGGTCTTTCTGCAACACATGATATCTCCTCCCAAAGAACAGTGTCCCAAAAGCTCTCTGTGCTGTTTAGCTTTTTCTGGGGTGCTTGTTTGGGTGTCAGGGAACAGCTGCCAGAGTGCATGGGTACAGATGTTGTGACTCTGTTAGCTAGTGGGTAGGGCGTGCTGGGAAACCAGCCTCTGCAGGAACATGGTGGATCTCCAAACTTACACGTGGGTTAGAGGAAAACATTTCAATCAATGACTGCAGACACTTTATGCCCAGTGTATATGGAACTTGGGGCAAAACACAATGTATAAGTAAGTCTTGTATTGTGTTTCTGGAACACATCCCCTTGGTCATTCAGCTTGCCAGAAATAATCTCTCTTTCAGTCATAGTCTCAGTGATCTCAGAATACAGCCATCAACATAACTTGTTCTAAGCTCTGCAGAGGCACCTCTCTCAATTTTGGTAATGATTTTCCGCTTGAGATGTTGGCTGTTGGGACCTGAGCTTTGGTTCTGGAGCCATAGCAAGGAGCCTGGGTGTTGGCACCATGGCTGAGAACCTCTCCCTAAATGAACAGACGTTCCTGGGCATCCAGTTCTGGAAATCAGACTGGGATAGTCAGGGAATGAAAGTCCATTTAGGGTAACACCTTAGGTTTGGACTAAAAGGATGTTTTTGGAAAAAAAAATTCCCAGCTGTCCCCACTTACTTTTTGACAAAACCTACAGAGCTGTGTCAGAGCACCCAACTGAGTTCCCCTCAGGTGAAAACCAAATTGAAGGATGCAGTCCAGGACTGCACATAATGCCCCCCAACCACTCTGGGGTCTTCAGTTCCTTCTCAATGGTTTGGAGAGAATTTCATAGTCTTTTTTGTATATGCTGTAGGAAGTAAATAGATCATGCACATTTGGAGTGTACACAAAGAAAAAGATCCCTGTCTCTTCTGTTATTTTTTTCTGGTCTTTCTACATGAGGTAACCACACTCTTCCTTCACTACAATCCTTACTTTAGCTCTTGTGTTTTCTTTGTATATGGATATTTATGTTTGAAATTATGTTACCTCAGGTGAGGGCATTTACTTGTTAGACAGTGGTTTGCAGAGAACCTGGACCATCATTTCCCCGGTTCCTCCAGCTCACTGAAGGTTAAATTGGTTTCCTGCAGCAGTTTGTGCTTCATTATGTATTCCCTACATAAGGCTATTTTTTCTCATTATAAAGAGTCATTTAGGTCTCCAAATTCACATGGTTGATTTTTAATCTTTAAATCAGTTACACATGCATCAAACTTGAATGGTTCAAATTATGCTGGACTGCACATTGGAAAACAAAACAAGACTTCCAAAGCAGTCTCTCTCCCCATCCCTGTCCTGTCCTCCTCCTCCCAAAACAGCTCATCAACTTTGCCCACCAGATTTTCATATCCAAATCTCTTTATGTCAGATTTTTATCTTCTACTGGTTTCTCTGTCAAGCATCATGACAACGTTGCTGAGCTTGATACTAGCCTGTGAGTCTACAGAAAAGAAACTTAAACTGTAAACATTCCAGTTATTCCCTCAGGATGGTATTTTTTGCAAGCTCCTCCTGCAAATCTGGAAGACTTGGAGACTCTGTAAGGTCCATGTTTCTGTCATATGTGTTGTTTAATGAGTACTCCGGAGAAGGGTGATTACTGGAGCCATAGATTTGGTTGAAAGGCTAGAAAAATATTAGGATAATGTCACATCAAAACCTAAATTCACCAGGATTTTGGCACAGCAGAAAATTCTGTAAAATTTTGTTTTTCTATCTACCTATCCCCTAAAAATGTATTTAACTTAATTTCCCGTCTTTCAACCTTTTTGCTAATCTTTAGTTTCAAGTCAAGGTTAAAATGCAAAAAAATTTTTTGAACTATCATAGCTAAAAATGTCAAAATTTACTATCCATCCCACAATTCTTCATGTTCCCATATCATAATTGCTGAAGAAAAGACACCACATTTATAACTGTATGCATAGTGAGGCATCTAGTTTAATCAGTTTGAGGGTGTATAAAAACCAGCAGAAATATCACCTAATTCTGCTTTGCCTTACAGCCATAGTCACTGCTTGTGAAAAGTGAATATGAAATGAGAGTGTGTGAATGAGAAAGCATGCCCAGCAGGCCAAATCTGGATGTTGATAGCACAGTTAGTCTTAGACTAAGGTTACAACATCTGATGAGGATACTGTCAACCTTGTATCAATCCATATGCAAAGGCAATCGTGACATGAATCCCACATCGCAATTTGCATCAATTAGCCATGTGGCTGACCAGCCTTGCTGAGAAGCCAAAGACTGAATAGACTTGGAGAGTGAACTCTCTCTAGTCATCAAGAAAGCTTTCATGTCACCATGAAAGCTGACAAGGCAGAAAGGTGTTCTGTGGAGAAGCCTGTGTGCCTGCTGCTTTCTGTGTTGAACATGGATGCCGTGTCTGCCTCTGCTAGGCAAGAGCATTTTACTTGTAGACATGTATCTTCTAAATATTTCAGTGAATGGCATTTCTGCTCTACAGCCCACCTTACGAGGATATTGAAGAGAATTTGCATAAATGAGATTTCAGACTAAGAGTCACAAGAATGTACTACGGAAACGCGGTGGTCAGACTGCTGTTTATCTGATCAGGAAATACAGCAGGCTCGTGTGTTCTGAACAGCTCACTTTTCAGTGCTTGCAAAGAGCTAGTTACAGAAATAGCTATGACTTAACAGCTGTTTGCCACAAACTGCTTAGCCAGTAATTTAAATACCAATTGAATTAGTGAAAATCATTACCTGTGCAGGAAGGTAACATTTGCAAGTTTAATAATTTTGTACAAATTATTTGGCCTGCGCTAATCTCCATTATTGAACCACTGCAGTTATCTTTTCCCTCCAGGCTAGTTGCTCTCTAATTGCAAGCTGACCTTGAGGTATAGAAGCTAATGGCCACAGCTAGGCAAAAGCTAACACAGGTGCCCCAGGGGTGGGTCATCACCAGCAAAACAGAGCTGTGGTTATTACTCAGCTATCGCACCTTCGCCCTGCTCTCCTGACTGCAAGCCCGCCGTAGCACCTCTGCATTGAAAACAGCTACTGCTCTTTATTGATTGAGTTTCTATTTTGGCTGCACTTGAGAAAGCATTAGAAATTATCTAGCGGAGGTAGTGGGTCATTAGCTGGTGGAAGTCCAATATCAATCTCTCTTGGCACAACCATAAGCCAGCCAAATTCCTCACTCACCTTCAGACTGTCTTTTCTCTGATATGTGACCTTTATTTAAGTCAAAGTAACAGTGAGAGTGCTTAATACCATGACTCAGAGTCAGGCAGCCTGAATCTCACCCATATGTGGCCAGAAAGTGCTACTTAAGCGTTATCAAAGAAAGCCTTAGCTTTTATTATCTGTGACCACAAACTGATCTGGTGGCATTAGCTGCTACCTGGGAAAAGGGTTATTCAGTAGGAGCTGTGATTGTCTGCCCCTTAACCTGGATGTCTGCAGGTCACTGAAGACATTTGGATGGCCAAATTCCCATGCAGGTGGATGAGAAATTTCATCCTGCATGGAGTAGAACCTGAGGGCAGGCTTTGCAGGTGAGAACCCAGCAAGGAGGGGAAGCTCTGCTCCATGTCTTCAGGTTCATCCAGCAGGTTCATACAACACCACCCTGCCCAGGCACTGCAGAGGACTGTCCCTCATGATGCCCATACAGAGCAGGGGCTGTCAAGGAGGGGGACTCGGGTCTGACAAGAGTCCAGCAGAGCGCTGTTGACTGGTGCTGGGGGAAGCAGGGAGGGATGGGGAGCCAGGGCAGCAGCACAGGTCTTCCCTCTCTCCTCCTGGGGGATCTCCCGTGCTACGTGAGGATCTGCAGGAGACAGGAGCCAAAGGCTTTGCTTTGCTTTGCTTTGCTTTGCATAACGGGGTGGGTATTTGGCTCAGTCCAGGGAACAACTGACTTTGGAGTTGTCCTTTTCTGGATTTTCCTGCAGAAGAGAGTGAGTTAGACCACTTCCTTGTTTATAAGAGGTTCCTATTTCTTCCTTCTCTCTACGAACAGGGCATTATGATAGAAAATGTAAGGTGTCATGGAAATTTGTTTTTGAAACGTATTCTGCGAACTTGAATAAGAACTGGATTTCATTTCTAGCTATGGGGGTCAAATCCCTCTCTCAGTTGCCTCCCATAAATCCAGAGTAACTACCCAGTGTAAACGGGGTTATTTCAGAGACCTCTAGTGTGACAGGAAAAGTCATGTCTGATGACATTCAGAGTCACAGCATTTCCCTCTTAACTTTCAGTTGCATTTAAATGACTTTTCTAGTAGTCCAACAGGATGGATGTTGTTCAGGGAGTGCTGAGACTGTTAATATTTTCTTTTTTAAAAAGAAATACCAGTCCCAGTCTTTTCCTCTGGGAATGTAGCACTGACAGGTGTTAGGGTTCAAAGATCAGAAAACAATAGCATTAACTTTGGAATGGACATGGGTTCCTGACCTGCGGTGTGGCGAGTGGAAAATTCACTCATCAAAGCCCTGGGAAATAAAACACTCCCCACTCTTCTGACTCTTTCACACTGTATTAGCTTTCCCTCACAAAGTTCACTTACCCTTGCTTATTTTGAAGCAGGTCTGAAGATTTTGTTCTTGATATTTCATCATATGCTTTATTCCTCAGGCATTACTGTGGAACAGGACTGTTCAGATCCTGAACAGTTAATGTCCTGAAGGGTTACACTGGCAAACTAAGGAGCTTGAGTGTGTATACACACATGAGTATGGGTGCGTGCATGTGGGGAGCAGTCATTCTGTATTAAGATAATACATGTGCTTTTTTTCTCCTTAATCCTGCTCTTGTTGCATATTTATGACCATCTGCCCGTACTTATGCAGTGAATCTCTCTTCTATGTTATCAACATTATGACAACTGAGCTCAACAGATGACTACTCCATGTATCACTAGAAGGAGGCAATTCCTGCAATGTGGGAACTCCATTGCCTTGCCATGTCTGTTTCAGGCATTATACTTGTCTTCCAGGTCTTTGAGTTTTGCACAAGGAGTGCTCATTATACATTATTTGTAAATTCCAGTGTGACAGCTTCAGGCATCTCACGTAGTTCTGCATGAAGTACAACCCATATTTATCACCAGATACTACCTTTGTATTTAAAGACTATAATTTACTCAGCAACATTTCTCTATCTGCAGCTGGATTTTTCTCTTTTCCCTTGCAAGCACATCAAACTCATCCCTTGAAGGGTTAGAGCAGTCTGAGATTTGAGTGCATGCATTCATGGCGGGATGAGCAGGCAAAGTTCCCACTGGTTCTAAAGAGAGTACTCACATGCTGTACATAGTCCAAACTTCCTGGCCTTTATTTGCAATTCAAACAACAACAATAATAAAACAAACCTCAGCCAAAGTTTTCTCTCCAGCCTTGGCTAGGGTTTCTCTGCACGGATCTCCTCTGTCCCAACCCCTTGTTTATTCTCTTTCAAAGAAACTCCTCTCACATCCTAGCTGGAGCCAGCAGAGTCCACCTGCCAGCACAAGGCAGCTCTGTATTTTTGTGCAGGACTCTAGTACCTGAACAGAGGACAATTAAGCTCTCCTTGTGCAGGAAAAGGCCACCCAGTTACAGAGCTGTATCCAGTTCCTGTGTCCACCTCTCAAGGACAATATACAAAATCAGAAAAAGCAGCAAGAAAACTGAGAATACCTCTCTGAGAGAGGATTATGGAGAGCTAATAAAATTATTTTGTTTTATGAAATGGAACCTCAGCAAGTGTGTGGATCACAGTTTGTAAGGTACTGTACAGAGGGTATGATGTACCAAGGATATATTTTATCAGGCAGTCTTAAGAAGATTTAATGTCTAGGTGCTGAGGCTAGACACAGTTACACTGGAAATAAAACATGCATTTTTAACACCAGGATTAACATATTCGCAGATTTATTTACTAAGGTGTGTGTTAAGTGCCCTATCATATGAAATCTTTTAGCTTCTTGAGAAGCTGTGTATCTTTGCACAGAAACTCCAGAGAAAATGATGTGTAGAAAGTGGAAGTCCGAACCAGACAGCTCAGAAGTCCTGTCCCTTGCCTTTGAAATGACAGCTGGCCCTCCCCAGCGCACTGCCAGAGCCAGTGTCAAGGAATATCAAACCGGCAATATGACATTGCTCTTTTATTTGAGACCACAGTCAGTATTTTTACTACTGATTCCACTCATTAGCTATATCATACTCCTGACTCTGGGACAAAGAGGCTGAGGTCAGTATGTTAATATGCTTCAAGGAGAGGTGCCCCGGCGCTGCCCCCACTTAGAGTGTGGTTTAGAAGTGAGCATTCCCAGAAAACACCAAAGAAAGATCAAAGGTCTTCCTTATCAGCTGGAGTGCTTGGTGGCTTGTGTTAGCATTTTGCAACATTGTCCCAACACAGATGAGGGATGAAGTGACAGGTCCTGTCATTGTGCCCAGGAATTTTCACTCCATGACCAGAGTTTTGACAAACAATACAGACAAAGCAGTAGGGAATGAGGGTGCGGTGTGCACTGACCCCTTTTCTGTGTGATTCATTCCTCTCCCCCTTCAAAAAAAAAAAAAAAAAAAATCCTCACTTTGCACTAGGTATCATGATCACCTCTTCCCACAGCAGGTGTCCTGGACAGCCTTATTTCATGCTCCAGTGGAAGGACATGAGGCCTGTAGGAGTCAGGGCTCCTGCATGAAGTGACTCCTAACTGACCGCGGGGACTCTCCAGGACGGGGAACTCTCTTCCCGTAAAAAATGCTGTTCATTTCACATTAAGTTTTAATTTAGCAGAACAATTGCTTGCTTTCTTCAGAGGAGGAGAACATGTTCCACGAACAGAGACTGTCTATAACCATTAACTTTGGCCCCGCTAAGCAAGAGGTCGGGTTTATTTTCCATACACTGTGCCTGCCAGACTTTTTTTCCCTTGTTCCATTCTACTGCCTTTCATCAGGTCACTCTTATTATAATTCATCCGTGAAAAAAAAAAAAGAAAAAAATCATTCCTTTAAAGCAAAGTTAATTCAAACATCAACATGCAAGAAGGAAATCACACAATAGCAAGCAAATTTAGGAATAAGCTTCTTTCTTTGACCAAGCAGAACATGTCCCACAGTTATATTTTTCTAAGACCCCAGCAATTATCAGCAAAAAAGTACAACAGTTTTAAGGGATGGAGAAATTGGTATTGGAGTTAGCTATAACTTCCTTTCAATATAGTGTAGTCACAGGCAAGGGAGGGACACAGAGTAATTCAAGATTTATTTTTGCGACCAAGTTTTGCTCTGAGCTGCTTAGATTTTGGCATTACATCAAATCACTGGTCCATTAATCACATTTTAAATAGTCTGTGCTTTTGCATCTTCCTTTTTTGATGAACAAGAGTATTTTGTCAGTGACAAAAATATAAAGTGCCCCATGTAGATGGACTCAGCAAAAGAAATCCCACAGACAGTCTGATACATTTATTTGCATCCACGGGAACACAGTCTTAAGATTCCTAAGAAAATCTGCAGAAGGAAAGATTGTCTCATGCTTGAGTATCTTCCAAACTCTGCAAAGAGCAAGCTGGGCCAGCTTTGGTGTTTGGGGTAGCAGCTCTAACTCAGCTCAAAGGCAAGAGGACACCACAGAATGTCACTTCGATTTGGTGCAGCCTTGACTCCAAAACTCATTGCAATTAATAGGAAGACTGTGACATATCGGAAACTCTAGCGCAAATGGGTCTGGGCAGCTGGCTCGTTAACTGAGAGCCATGTAGCCCACAGGAGCTGATGCTCTGTCAGTGGGTGAGCTGTGGTGTGGCACACCCGGGGCTGAGAAACATCCAGCTGTGGGCATGAAAATGCATTCCATTGAGGTGTTGGCTGAAGTCTCCTTCTCATCTGGCTGGTGGACAGCCATACCAATGGTATCACTTTCATCAGAGAGCAGGATCTGGCCCCAGAGAGAGGAAGATGAGTGAAAGGCAGAGAGCTCCAGCCTTTTGCTTGGGCACACAAGGCTGTCCTTGCACTAAGCCCACCTGAAAGAAGAAACATGGCACTGCCACACTGAAGAATAATTTATCTGAGCTAAACCACAGGCAAAGCCATAAAGAGAAGGCTGGGATAATGCAAGGCAATGAGCCCATCACAAAACCCAGATA
Organism: Chionis minor; assembly: GCA_013398295.1. Lineage (NCBI taxonomy): Eukaryota > Metazoa > Chordata > Aves > Charadriiformes > Chionidae > Chionis > Chionis minor. The sequence continues at coordinate 31,410 of VZSF01005486.1, read as the reverse complement.
TAGCAGTGACATTGAGGAGATTGTTTTCTCAGCAAATTAACTGTCGAACCCTAGCTCACATCTTTCCCTTCGGAAAGAGGTTGCCCTCAGCCATGAGCCTGTTATTCCTGAGTTCACTTTGTTTTGCTCAGTTTTGCTTGTTTCTGTCATTCATTCGCAGTTTTTCTGAAGATGACCTTAACATACAGACACAAACAAAGTGGAAAAAATAAATGTTTTGCTTTCTGGAAACCCCATGGCTAAGAACAGCTAAAATGTCAGCTGCCAGTTTATTTAGACATAACAGGGCGTATGGCTAGACATGGAACACAGCTGAGACCAATTCTACTCCTTTCTTGTTATTATATAAATGTCTTCTTAAAAAAAAAAAAAAAGAAAAAGAAAATTGGCAGGGCATTGAACTGGGGACATCTAGCATTTCTAGACCTAGTCTTCTCTTGGTATTTCCTTTCCACATCCATCTTCTCCCTACAACCAAAGTTGGGGTTTACCTATATCTTCTTTTTTCTCTAGATTTTACAATTGGTTAAAATCATTGGTATTATTCCTTCTTCCCTCCCCTCCCTCTTTGGTGTTATTCAAAAGAACAGGGCAGGCAAGAAAGAGGAGAGGTCTGCCCAGTCCTTCGGTCAGCTCACAACCCAAATGCACCTGTGGCAAAACTTCCTGTGTTCCACTGAAGACAGAGATGATAGCTTCAGACCAGGTTTCTCTGCTCCTTGGCTCATGTTTATAGCTCTGGCTGGCTGGAAGGGCAAAGCAGGTGACGCCGCTGGGAGATGAGCTCTTTGCGTCTAGCAGGACATGGATCCAAGCCAAACTCAGGGATGGAGGATGTTTCATCCTTGCTCAATGAAATTATCTTAACTTCTATTATTAGATCCATTAAAGGAGAGACTTAGTGCTGGATGGCAGAATAGGAACAAAGTGCTCCTCTACATCGAGCTGTTTATTGGGTAACTAAGGTTATCTCACACCAGTAAGAGGGATAAGGTGAGGCATGCAACCTAGGAAGATGTTGAAACCCCTTAGGGCAATGCAGATGGGGAATGCCGTCTGCTAGCACTTGTCAGGGTATCACTTTTCTCTTCCTAAATCCTCCACCACTGTGGCAGGTCTATGTTAGTTGCCTGTCTTGTGCTGCCTTTTGTAAGGCAAAGGCCCCAGCCATCACAATAGGCAAAGCAAGGGTGGCTCTTTAGATGGTGTTTGCCCAAAGACCCACGGAAAGAAGAGGCAGTTTCTGTCCCTGAAGACTGCAGAACACAGCAAAGGCTCCCTTTGCCTGGCATCCACTAAAACACAGGAGGAGATGGGGCCAAAGGTCTGTGGCAAGATGGTGTCCCCGAAGGTCTGCCATTGCAGAGTCCAAACAGGTACAGGAATTACAGGAGGCCACCAGTTATCAGAGATTGTGTAGCTCAGTGGCAGACGCTTGAAATTCACAGGGAAAGTTATTCCATTCCAGGTGTAAAACTGAATAAAGAAATATGGAATTTCCCATCAATCCCCTTTTTCTGCGTGTACCAAACCAGCACTGTCACATGAAGTGAGGAAAACATAATGTGTCATTTTGAAGGATCTGTCAAGGTGCTAAAGAGCTGCTGGCTCTCAGAGCCACTGACTGTGCTACAGCTGGTCACTTCCCCCACTGAAAAGCCTACTGCTGACATCTGGTAAAGCATGGCTGGGGTAGTGCAGGACGTAGCCGGTGCGTGACCTTTAATTCCTCAGTTAGAGGAAAAGGCCTGCAAGAATGCATGAGAAATTAGAGGAATTGACTTTGTTCTGTTAATGCTAGATCTGTCAGTCTAGTTCAGGAAAGCACATGGCAATTCCTGTAAACAACCGATGGCTTTAAAGGCCTTTAGCTAGAAGTCTGTTCACCTTCCATCCCACTTTTCCTGACCTTGAGCCGTAATTAGAAGGTTTGTGATTCATGACTAAACAGCATAATTGCATAAAGCAGAGGAGAAAGGCATCCAGACATAACTGGATTTATTCTAAATGTGAACATTTGTGCATGTACTGATCAGCACCAGGATAATAAGGTGGTACATTCCAGATCTCTGTATATATTAGTGCAAAGCAAATGGCCCCAGGTGGTTTCTGAGACAAACAAAATCCTGCCCTCAGTCTGAAACTGTTAATTGTTAACTACTCAGATAGTCTTACATTCCTCTTACTACACAAATTAAACCCACTTGTCATCTGTTATTGATTTCATAGCCTTAACATTCAGGGGAGGAAAACAGACTGGGGAACAGGAAAAAAAAAATCTGTGTCAGGATGTGCTCCACTGTGTGTGCCATATAATAAAAGACCTACAAACAGCCGATCCCTTTGGCATTGTCCAGCCTCCTTGTCCTTCACTCTGGTTGCAAAACAGCTGAAGAAAAAGGTGGTGTGTATTGCAGAGGCAGATGAGCTCTGACAGGAAAGTCTTCCTCCTGCGGCCCCCTGAGTCCATCTCCATTCTTTCTAAGCAGCACACATGGGCAGCACTGAAATGCAGTTGCTGAATAACATGGCATATACCTCAGTTCAAGCTTTAGTTTGGCACTGGGATTCACCCTTCTGCTTCCCTGTGCACTTGCTCGTGCTGGGAGGGGACAGTGGGTTTATCCTCTAGCAATTCCCCCCTTACAGAGCAGCTTTCACTGCTGGGTGTGCTCTCTCCAGACCCTGGGGACATTCCACAGATATCTGGCGTCTTCAAGCAGAGAGTTTTGAGTACAACACAAATGTCGCTCTTCTGCCAAGTGCTGCAACCTCTGAGAGTCAGGATCCAGCCCGTAATTTTCTTCAGCACATTTTTTTAAATGTTTTGAACAAGCATAACTACAGAGTTCCTGAATTCAGATGTGATCCAACAACTTGCCATCCTGCAAGTGCAGAGATCCCCCTGTATCTACTAATGCACACAGTAATGCCCATCACCATTTTGCTTTCGTGAAGTCCAAGGACCAACATTCAATTCCTCAGTCCTTTACAGGAAGGAGGTAGGACACTGGCCTCCTGACAGGGCAGAGACTTGCAGCGTAGCCTCTCCCCTCCATCCTTATGCTGTTGCTATTTCTATTTCTAGAAACACAGGCATTACTCCTTAAAATGAGTTCCCATTCCTGTAGGCAGAGTGGACCCCAAAAGAGATGCTGCCAAACATTGTGTTGTTAGCTGAAATACTCTGGAGGTGGCTTCTGAGGTTGTATTTGGCCTTTAATTAAAATTTGATAAAAGGCAGCATTTATCAAACCTAAATGTAGTAGGAATATCACTCCTTTGATGAAGTAGGTAAATTTTTTAGGCACAGTGTACACATCCTAGCCACTGTAGCTTGAAGGGAGGGGGTGTAAACCAAGAAGTGAAATCAAAGAGCTAAGGAAAAGCGAAACCAACGCTTCAACTGCAACCAATACAGTAAATGTGAAGGCAGCAGAAGTGCATGATCAGAGAAATGACACAATTATCTGCGTAATACTACCTGGCTGCTTAAGCTAACTTAGTAATCACAATGCCAGCTCCAGGGGTTCTGGTAATATATGAGGTCAAATTTTTTGCAGACCTTCCTGTTTTCTTGAGGACCCTTGGTATGGGCTCATTTGCCATGTCCTCCAGTCTCTCTTTGTGGTCAGAAGCCCAAGGAAAAGGGCAGTACTGAATCACACGTCCGACTGGAGGTCCCTGCCTCAGGTCTGTCATTGTGGAGTGGTTGTCTCCCGAGGTAACCACAGGCCTTTCAGTAACACAAGAAAAACATCACTATAACATCACTTTAATATTTTGAAAATGTTTTATCAGTTACGGGAACTAAATTAATCATGTGGAGAAGGTGTTGCCTTCTGTACAGGAGGAGACCCTGTGTACCTGTGCGGGAGCAGATGTAAATGACAATGATACTCTGTTGAAGAAGACGAGAGCTGGACATTTTCAGGACAGTTTGAGGAAGCAACTCTCTCTTATTATTGAGAACTATTTCCGATACCTGTTGCTTTGAAGAAATTAATATGGACCAAACTTACTTAGTCCAAAACCATTGACCTAAATTGTCAAAAATCATGTCTCTCTCAGAATGTTTGCCATCCACAGGGAATTGTTTGGATTTGCACTCGGCAGCACATATCAGATTATCTGGTAATACCGTGTAGAGAATGACATCAACAGGTTAATATTCAGGCATACATAATGATGCTACCATTTCCTCCTCTGCCAATTAACCCTGCTCTCAGGGTCTGCTGAATGGTATAACAGACACGCCAATGGCTCAGAGTACGGGTCCATTAGTATATGGCAGTCGTCCTTATTTCTGCCTTCACTGTGCACTGCAGGAGTGAGCTGCTGGTGGAGAGCTCTCAAGAGAAGAGCATTGCAGAGGAAGTTTGTTAATCTCTATTGTGTCCCCTAGAGAGCTCCTCCCACCTAAAGGTTAATTTACTGGTTTCACTGTTCTGCACTTGCTGTGTCCCCAAAGGGGAAGTGCACAGATGACTTCCTAAATCAACAGGAACATAATGAAAATATGCATACCTTTGGAGACATGTCTGTGCTGCTCACAACTCCCAGCTATCCAAAACACAAATCTGAAACAATCCTCGTGCTGCCAGTGGGTGAAATCCTTGACACCAACTTCCAGAGAGCACCCCAAACTCAGACTTGCCATGACTCTGGCCTGGTGTCCTTGGCAGGCAGGAGACTTTCACATGTTGCTTTCTCTCTCAGGAGCAAACAAGGAAGAGGCAGTGTCTGCTCTTGGACGCTATATCTTTTCTTCACCAGTGAAACCACTTTCGCAGTTTGGTCTGGGAGATGAAGGCTTCAGCAGATTTTCGTGGTAGGACTATAATGTTTTAGTAAATTTTTTTTTTAACATACTTTTGTTAGTTACTTCCTTTATTTGCATGTGTTTGTATTTTCATACCACAGTAAAAGGGTTTTAAAATCTGCTTTATCTGCTCTGACATGCTGGATCAGGAAGAGGCGTTGGCATTTTTGCGGTGACACTTGTGAAGGCAGCAGAGGTACTGATGGAGTCCGTGATGTACCTCTGACTCAGCTGATCTGCAAGATGCGCGGGGCTCACAAAGCAGCTTTGTGTCAAGTAAACCGCTTCATTTATTGCAATAAAAATAAATGTGGCAGGGAGCTGCAGTGGATTGCCTGGAGGCTCGTGTGCCCAAATGTTTTGTTTAGCAACGGGCTCCCTTTTGGCCACCAAATTCACACAAGAAAGTTGCTTGTTCTGACTCTTGTATAAGTGGTTTCTAGCTGTGCATCCCACACTTCTGGTGCCTGATTTGAGGCAGAGCCTGGATGCAGGACTGCCAGACACTCACTCCTATAATTATTCTTGCACATGTTCCCATTATCAACACAGGCCAGCTTTAGAGCAGGCTGAAGCTGAAAGTGACACTGCCACCTCCACACCTTTTGCAGGTCCACATTCCTGCCTTCTGCTCTGTGTCTAGAAAGCTCACTCGGGCAGAGTCATGCCTCCACAGGCTTTGACCAACTTCAGATGCCAGCTGCCAGATTCGCTGTACTCTACCAGGGATGTTGCTTTTCCTCTTGATTTTTCAAGAGAACAACCAGTTACCAGAAAACTCAGTGATGCCAAAAGAGAAGAACCAGACAACAGACATTAAGAGCTGGGACCCAAATTTGGTCTTCTCTTTCAGTGTTAATCCCCTCTATGCCTCCAAGTCCCTTTTGTAGTGTCAACCTAAAGTGCAATGACAGCTAGTGATTAGCAGGAAAATGATCCTGTGAAAAGTAACAGAAATGTCATCATTGATTAAAGACTAAGGCAAATGGGATCGAATTAACACTGTGAAAGAAGCCTGATTTATGGCATTTCCTAAAACATCTGTGTTATAGTTTGTAAGTTTATCTTTCTTTAAGCATTCACCTGTATTTCGTGCAAGTCTGTTTGAGAAAAGATATGCTAAGAAAGTACGCATGAAACACCTACTGCTTTAAACCTTTCTACATGCAGTGTCAGGGAACATGAGATGTGAATGCAAAAGAGCATTAACCTAAAAGCAGGGCAGAAAGTCCACTCCTCCTGAGGCCTGTAGAGGCAAGATTATCTTGTGAGTCAGGGGAAAACTGCAATTATAGGGATTCTCCTGTATGAGATAGTTATTTTGGTTTTGGTCAATGTGGATTTTATTGATAAAAATGTCTGGACTGGATTATGCAAGGCTGTATGCACTCACATGTGCATCTAAGTGTGTATACACATATATAGAAAAGACCAGATGAGAAAGTGAGCTTTCTCCTGCTTGCAGAGGAGTGAGTCACAGTCTGCGATAGGTGGGAAAGATGGGACCACTACTCCAGCCACTGCCTTGCACTGCAGCCAGAGCAGGGCCAGGGCAGGGAAGTGGTGGGAGGCACAGTGGGAGTGGAATGCTGCTGGAAGTGTATCCTGTCCAGGCTAACTGTGGCAGGGCTCAGCTGTACTGTCCCGAGGGAGGATGGTCTCATGCACGTGCACATGTGCACACACACACACGTGTACAAAAATAAACACACACACACACACTCAGTGCATGCTCTCTCTGGTCCAGGTCATGTCTTAAAGCCACAGCAGAGCTCTAAATAGCTGAGACAATTTTAAAACTGAATTTTTCCTAACAATCACAGCTTATTCACTCCCTTGCCTTATTTGCAGCCCAACAGCTGCCCAGACATGTGGGATGCTCAAGAGTATACGGCTGTAATTTGCCTGTTTGGAGAAAGAAGTCCTGAGGAACAACTCTTGCAGGCTCACTCCTCAACCACAGTGCTGCCTCTGCAGGGAGAGGCTCATCCCTTGGGGGGGGAATGCCCTTACCACTTACTTTTGCCATCACTGCTGAACAAGCACTCATAGAAATTACTAGCCTGGCCTGCGAGGATGCCTCTGAACATTGTATCTCCAGCATACTCAATACAGGTGGAATTTTATTGGTTGGTGTTGATTTGCAGTCTCTGACCCACTTCCTCTCTGACGAACTACCTACCTCACCCCCTCCCCCCTGCAAAAGGAGGGGGGTTTGGGGTTTTTTTGGGGTTTTTTTTTTTTTGGTAATATCCTGAAGGCAATAACCAGCAGAGCCCTGCTCTGTGAAAATAGACCCAGGTTTCAACATGCATTACTTCTGTCCCATTTCAGAAAAGTTGACCTTCAGCCTAGTGCCTTGCAGCAGCTAACTTGAGTTGGTACAGTCTCTTATTTAGATCTTAAAATGACAAAAGCCCAGACACATTTGTTGATTCAAGAGCTTCAAAACTCTGGCATCCAGGGAGGAGCTGCTGTTAAATGACTGCTGTCAGTGTATCCGCATGGTGGTGGTTTGGTTTCCATCTGACACTGATCAGCTCCAAAACCCATTCCATTGCTTTCCGCCATATGCCAGGCACTCGGCTCACTTGTGCCAATTTACAGCCATAACACTGGTGGCTTCATGGCAAAAAAAAAGCTATTCTGAGAGTTTCTGAAACAAAGCCTTAATGATATATGGCTGCCAAAGTTAGCTGTTTCACAGCTGTAATAGCACACTGTGGGCTGTGCGGCAGCCAAGCTGTCTTTGTTACTGTATTAAGTGAGGTGCGAGAGTCTGGAATGCTACAGGCAGTGAGAGCCGTCGTGGGTGGCAGCTGCCTTCGGAGTCCTTGAAAGGATATGCTGTGATAACTTGATAAGGTGCTTGCATGTGTTAGAGGGCATGACATCCATGTAAGAGCGGGCGATTAGAGCACAATTTTCTTTGGACACGAGGTGCTCCAAACTGCATAGAAATCGGGCGGAAAATATGAAGCACGCTCTGTTTTTTCCACAGGGCTCTAATTATTTCATGAGAAGCTGTTTTCCTGCTAATGTCTGATTCAGTTAATGTATTTATGCATTCTTTTAGACTGCCCCTCAACTTTCCCAGTCAGGATACACCGCATTTTGTTAGAGATCCTGACAATTGTGACACAGGGATATGGGGTGGCATTCCCAGTCTGGGAGCTGGCTGGGAGCTTCTGTAAAGCTGGTGTAAATCAGCAAGAATTCCAATGAAGTTATTTTGGTGTGAATGTGGGGTAGGTGACATGAGTCTTAGAGATGCTGGTCTTATTCTCTGCATCTGTGTGGACCTAAACACTCCAGATGCCATCACAATTTGACCACTGCAGATGGCATTCTCCCCTTTCCCCTTGCTCAAAACTTGTCCATATGTTTCTTGAACAGAGTTTACACTTCCGTCAACCATAGGTGAACCCTTTTACATAAAGGAAAGACGCAAAATGAACTCTTCTCATAATCAATTGCTCTGCCCCCTCTGCTTGTCATCAGCAGAAAGCCTCATCAGCCCATCCACGCACTCAGATGCCACTCAGCCATTCTTGTTCGGGTGCTGTGGTTCTACTTCATCATTACCAGGCAGGGCAGCTCTCTTTCAAATAAGTGCATAGGATCCTGTATCTAAGGTCTTATGTTAGCGTGTATGAGGGTGATTCTCCCCTCAGTCCCGGCAGCCTGTGGAGCTATGTTAGCATGAGGGGGTGAGACGCAGGACCCAAATATAGTGTGAATACTGGCATTCTCTGGAGAGGGGTAAATGGCATGCCCAGCTTCTTTAAATTGCCTGTAGTCAGCCAGAGGTACTGTGGCTGCATTTTCCAAATAACTGAGAAAGCTGATTTTAACATGGGTCTGTTTTTCAGAAATGGGATTACAGCATATGACTGACTGGCATGCTGAAATGAGATGTGTATCCCATAGTGATAGAGTATTTTAAGACTGCATCCTGCCCTTGATGAACAAACTTAATACACATGATGAGCAGGGTTTGGTCCCATTTCCTCTTGGTGAAACCTCACACTGCATGAATACAAGTTCTCAGGGTTTTTTCCCCCTGATGATTCATTTGTCTAAATTCCACTGAAGTTGTTGGATTATGACATCTTAGCAAGAAGATAATGAACTCTTAGTGATTGTCTTGTTATGAAGGATTAAATGATTTAATTTTATAATTAAACCAGGGATGCAAGCCAAGAATGTCCGGTACTGAGATAAACACAGATGCTGAACAAGTTATTGATATCAGTAAAACATTTCCATGTTAGGAACCTGAGGTGAATTATTTGGACTGCAGTGCATGGAGCTTGTAGCAAAATCTGTAGTGCTTAAATCTGACAAGGCAAAAGCACATACTGTCTTGCACATGACTGCATTTGTTTTTCCAATTGTATTATGCTCACAGAAAATACAAAATCACTCTCTGCCAAGAAGTGTCCAGCAAGAGAGAAAGCTGTAAACCCCAACTATTGTTAAATTCATATTTTTGTCTAGCAGTATTTACAAAATATTTCTCTCTTTAGCACAGGTAAATCAAGTGCTTAGGTAAATTAGGGCCAGACAAACGACACATAGACTAAATGTGCTCCAGGAGGTCTTTTCAAAACACCAGTAGAGATCGCCTGTCTGTAGTGGGGCACCCAAACAAGTTTCTGCAAGGTAAGGCAAGGTGTGAAACACACTCACAGCAGTGCACATGTGCATGGGATTAGCCCACCGTGAGCACAGAGTGCCTTAGTCTGTTCTCACTCAGAGCAGGAAAAGCTGCTTCACATTTACTGCAGGCTTTTAGGGTACATGAAGCAAGTGATGTGCTATAAATTCACATATATCCCTATCGTCCAGTACCTTGTTCTTATGCCCAGAACTTGACTGCCTTTCCTAGCAGTTCCCTAATGTCATTACTGAATAATGTGGTGTATCATGTCCATGACCTCCAGGTTATTTCAGGATGCTGCAGAGTAGTGTAGCTGGAGATTGTGGGCACAGGCTGCAAAATTGAATAGATAGTGCACTGAGGCTGGATGTAGATTTGAAGTCAAGGAACATAGGGCTGAATTTCCAAAATTCATCTACAGAATGCTGGAATTCAGCACTTTTTTGGATTGATGATTCCACGTGGATTGTAGTTGCTTAATGAAACTGTTTTCATGCTTCCTGAAGCTGCTTTTGTTCTGTGTGTAGGTAACCTAGTAGATGAAAGGGACGTGTTCCACTAGTGTCTTCATATCATAAGCACAATATATGTGCTGAAGATTCAGATGAGCTGAGAGTAAATTAAATTTTAGCAGGTGGTTTCTAAGTAGACTTGAAATTTGCAGCAGTGCTGGTCTACTGATGCACATTGGAACTGGCGACTCCAGTATAAAATACCTCAAGAACAGAAAAATTAGGATGTACTGAATTCCATGTCTCTTAATAGCTTCCCAAACTGTCTATTAGCATTGTGTTTCTAGCTGAGTACCACATATTTTCAAGTTACTTCTTCTTCTGCAGGAACAGAAAACCTGACCTTGTAGGACTGAACAGTCCTGCCTAACTCTTGCGTGCAGAATGAGTGAGTGGATCAGACCTGTGTCAAAACTCATGTGGTTTGTCATCTTTTATTTCTTTTTTCAGTAGCCAGGAGTATGATTGCACAGGCAGATGATGAGTTTCATTCCAGAATCCAGGTCCTGGCTGGCTGGCTGGCAGCTCCCTTAGGGCATTCAACCCTAAATTACAGAAACACCAAGACATGAAGTGGTATTTTTGTTCACTGGTGATATTGCAGCATTATTATTATTTTATTACTATTACTAATGCACAGGAGCAGTTTTCTCCCTAGTAACAGGAAGAGCTGCCCTGAGGAACAGAAGTTCAATAAGAGTTCAAGTGGCTACTCACCTAACGTGTGCAACATCTGAGATGTGGAACCACTTAGAAATGATAGTTAGGCCAAGAAATCAATGAGGAGGTGATGAATCTTGGGTATGTACTAGATTTATGTGTTAAGCCAGCCATCTGGGAGCTATTTAAATCAATTCAAATCATTTTGTCAACAGATGAAGATAGCAAGTAATCATTCATGGTATGGCTGCTATTCAGAGAGCAGTTGGGTTCCTGTCCGGCCTGTTTCCCCTGTCACATGGAAAACTTCATTTTGAATTTGTGTGGAGAGGCATGAGCAGAAATATAAACCTCCTGGGAATTTAATTCTTTAATAGTCTGTGAAAAGGCTGCTGGAGACCCTTTTGCATCCCTCCTCTTGTCTCCTCTGATGGCTTTCCCTTGGCCGTGTTCCCTGACTAAGCCAGGTGGCTGTGGGAAAGATGGTTTTGTGCTGCTCCATTCTACATTTAGACATGGGCAGAGAGCAGAAGTGATGCTATAAAAAGTTTCAACTCCAGTGAGAAGTTCAAATCTGCCGCTCATCCTGTAGAACCCTCTAGAGTGCTGCCCTTCCTCCTAAGCCCCCTTCTCCCCTCACACACAAGCAGGAAACATTCGCAGTCTGAAACACAGGTCATGCCTAAGCCCCAGCAACTTTATTTTGCAAGCCCTTCATATGCAATGAATAAAGTACTAATTATAGTTTTTTCCTCCAACTTTGTCAGAAGAGCACAGGAAGGGACAATCATGGGATGGTCTATACAGCACCATGCCTGCTGGTGTCAGATGGGATTCACCTTCCTCTAAGCAAGAAGTTCTTAACTCACAAGATAGTGGAGCTCATTAACAGAGCTTTATACTACACTTGAAGTGAGAGGGGATATCAGGTTTTCCCATGACAAGCTGTGGGATGACACGCCAAGGTTAGAGGGTACAGGGTGCTAGCGAGGGCCCTCGTCCTGTTGCTCTGAGATGTGCTGGGCACACTGCAGCACACTTGAAGTCTTGTTGAAATGAGCCAGTTGTTCCTGAGGTAATAGAAGCCAACAGGGAAACACTGGTGAAATAACTCAAAAGAGTTAAGGAATTGGAAGGTTACATGTCTGACATCCCAGCTACAGGCCACCCAATCAAGGGGAGCCTATCAATGAAGGGTTCTAACTCCAGCTACAGGAGGCATCACACTCACAGGTGTTCATCCTCCTGGGGGACTTCAACCACCCCTGACATCTGCTGGAAAAGTAGCATGGTGAGCTGTAGGCAATCCAGGACATTCCTGGAGTGCATCGAGGATAACTTCTTAAGCCAGGTAATAGACAGCCCTACCACAGGGGATGCACTACTGGACCTGTGGGTCACCAACACAAGTGAGCTAATCAGTGACGCCAAGATTGAAGATATCCTGGGCTGCAGCGACAATGCACTGGAGTAGTTCCCAGTTCTGAGGGATATAGGTCAGGCAAAGAGTAAAGGCAGGACGCTGAATTTTAGGAAAGCAAAATTCCAGCTCTTCAAGGAGCCAGTCAATAGATCCCCCTGGGAAACTGCCCTCAGGGATGAGGGAACAGAACAGAGCTGGCAGACCTTTAAGGATGCTTTCCATACAGTGCAAGAGCTCTCAGTCCCTAGGTGTAAGAAATGAGGAAAGGAGAGCAAGAGACCAGCATGGCTGAGTTGAGACCTGCTGGTCAAACTAAAGGGCAAGAAGGAAACACACAGGCAGTGGAAGCAGGGACATGCATCCTGGGAAGAGTATAGGGATGCTGCCCAGTTGTGTAGGGATGGGGTCAGGAAGGCCAAGGTGCAGCTGGAGACAAACTTGGCAAGGGATGCAAAGAATAATAAGGGCTTCTATAGGCATGTCAGCCAGAAAAGTAAGGTCAAAGAAAGCATATCCCCCCTGATGAACAAGACTGGCAAACTGGTGACAACAGACGAGGAGAAGGCTGAGGTACTCAACAACTTTTTTCCCCCGGTCTTCACTGGCAACCTCTCTTCCCACACCTCTTGAGTGGATGGACTGCAAGGCAGGGACTGGGAGAACAAAGTCCATCCCACTGTAAGAGAAGATCAGGTTCATGATCACAAGAGGAACTTGAACATACATAGATCTATGGGACCTGACAAGATGCATCCCAGATTCCAGAGGGAATTGGCAGAAGTAGTTGCCAAGCCACTCTCCATGAGATCTGAAAAGTCACGGCAATCATGCAAAGTCCCTGGTGACTGGAAAAAGGGAAACATTGCACCCATTTTTAAGAAAGGTAGAAAGGAGAACCCTGGGAACTACTGACCTGTCAGCCTCACCTCTGTGCCTGGGAAGACAATGGAACAGATCCTCCTGTAATCTGTGCCAATGCACATGGAGAACAAGGAGGTGATTTCAAACAGCCAGCGTGGTTTCACCAAGGGCAAGTCCAGCCTGACCAACCTAGTGGCCTTCTATGAAGGAATGACAGTGTCAGTGGATAAAGGAAGCGCTACAGATGTCGTCTATCTGGACTTCTGTAAGGCCTTTGACAGGGTCACTCACAACATCTTGCTCTCTAAATTGGAAAGATATGGATTTGATGGGTGGACTGTTTAGTGGATTAGGAACTGATTACATGGTCGCATCCAGAGGGTAGTGCTCCATGGCTCAATGTCCAGATGGAGATCAGTGATGAGTGGTGTCCCTCAGGGGTCCATATTGGGACCAGTAGCGTTTAATAACTTCAACAATGACATAGGCAGTGAGATTGAGAGCACCCTCAGCAGGTTTGCAGATGACACCAAGCTGAGTCGTGCAGTTGAC